>JARKHS020004306.1:17500-22500 GCA_030143305.2 Amblyomma americanum
TTCTGAGAAAATGAATGCTGCACGTCGGGAGTACCCTGTCGATAAATATTTGTGTTTTGGTGCCTTAGGCTTCAATGACGCGAGGCAGATGAGATCATGTCTTTGAAGAAGCGTCCGCATTCTCAGTGCACGCTGCTTCTTCTTCTCCTTCTTCTTCTTCTTCTTCTTCTTCTTCTTCTTCTTCTTCTTCTTCTTCTTCTTCTTCTTCTTCTTCTTCTTCTTCTTCTTCTTCTTCTTCTTCTTCTTCTTCTTCTTCTTCTTCTTCTTCTTCTTCTTCTTCTTCTTCTTCTTCTTCTTCTTCTTCTTCTTCTTCTTCTTCTTCTTCTTCTTCTTCTTCTTCTTCTTCTTCTTCTTCTTCTTCTTCTTCTTCTTCTTCTTCTTCTTCTTCTTCTTCTTCTTCTTCCGTGGGCTCAGCTGGCGCCGATGTCTAGCACGGACAGATATCGGCGCCTAGACGAGGTTCGGCGGCGTCCCCTGCAGTGGGCATGCGTAGACCGGTTCTGTTAAGAGCGCCGACTTTGGGTGCGTGCACCAAAAAAACGGCCCTTGGAGCACACATGCAGAATATCGAGCGTCCTCTACACTTTGCCAACCGAAAACCATCTCTCCTCATGCTAACCCCTTCAGCCAGTAGAGCAGGAAGCGAAAACGCGGTTTGCAAACGTGGGTTGCTGGTTGGAAACAACCTTCCTGTAAGTCACAATTCTAGAAGTTGTCCATTCGCCTCTGAGAAAATGAATGCTGCACGTCGGGAGTACCCTGTCGATAAATCATTGTGTTTGGGTGCCTTAGGCTGCAATGACGCGAGGCAGATGAGATCATGTCTTTGAAAAAGCGTCCGCATTCTCAGTGCACGCTGCTGCTGCTGCTGCTGCTGCTGCTGCTGCTGCTGCTGCTGCTGCTGCTGCTGCTTCCGTGGGCTCAGCTGGCGCCGATGTCTAGCACGGACAGATATTGGCGCCTCGACGAGGTTCGGCGGCGTCCCATGCAGTGGGCATGCGTAGACCGGTTCTGTTAAGAGCGCCGACTTTGGGCGTGTGCACCAAAAAAACGGCCCTTGGAGCACACTTGCAGAATACCGAGCGTCCTCTACAGTTTGCCAACCGAAAACCATCTCTCCTTATTCTAACCCCTTCAGCCAGCAGAGCAGGAAGCGAAAACGCGGTTTGCAAACGTGGGTTGCTGGTTGGAAACAACCTTCCTGTAAGTCACAATTCTACAAGTTGTCCATTCGCTTCTGAGAAAATGAATGCTGCACGTCGGGAGTACCCTGTCGATAAATATTTGTGTTTGGGTGCCTTAGGCTTCAATGACGTGAGGCAGATGAGATCATGTCTTTGAAAAAGCGTCCGCATTCTCAGTGCACGCTGCTGCTGCTGCTGCTGCTGCTGCTCCTCCTGATGCTGCTGCTGCTGCTGCTGCTGCTTCCGTGGGCTCAGCTGGCGCCGATGTCTAGCACGAACAGATATTGGCGCCTCGACGAGGTTCGGCGGCGTCCCCTGCAGTGGGCATGGTTAGACCGGTTCTGTTAAGAGCGCCGACTTTGGGCGCGTGCACCAAAAAAACGGCCCTTGGAGCACACTTGCAGAATATCGAGCGTCCTCTACAGTTTGCCAACCGAAAACCATCTCTCCTCATGCTAACCCCTTCAGCCAGCAGAGCAGGAAGCGAAAACGTGGTTTGGGAACGTGGGTTGCTGGTTGGAAACAACCTTCCTGTAAGTCACAATTCTACAAGTTGTCCATTCGCTTCTGAGAAAATGAATGCTGCACGTCGGGAGTACCCTGTCGATAAATCTTTGTGTTTGGGTGCCTTAGGCTGCAATGACGCGAGGCAGATGAGATCATGTCTTTGAAAAAGCGTCCGCATTCTCAGTGCACGCTGCTGCTTCTGCTGCTGCTTCCGTGGGCTCAGCTGGCGCCGATGTCTAGCACGGACAGATATCGGCGCCTCGACGAAGTTCGGCGGCGTCCCCTGCAGTGGGCATGCGTAGACCGGTTCTGTTATGAGCGCCGACTTTGGCGCGTGCACCAAAAAAACAGCCCTTGGAGCGCACTTGCAGAATATCGAGCGTCCTCTACAGTTTGCCAACCGAAAACCATCTCTCCTCACGCTAACCCCTTCAGCCAGCAGAGCAGGAAGCGAAAACGTGGTTTGCAAACGTGGGTTGCTGGTTGGAAACAACCTTCCTGTAAGTCACAATTCTACAAGTTGTCCATTCGCTTCTGAGAAAATGAATGCTGCACGTCAGGAGTACCCTGTCGATAAATCTTTGTGTTTGGGTGCCTTAGGCAGCAATGACGCGAGGCAGATGAGATCATGTCTTTGAAAAAGCGTCCGCATTCTCAATGCACGCTGCTGCTGCTGCTGCTGCTGCTGCTGCTGCCGCTGCTGCTGCTGCTGCTGCTGCTGCTGCTGCCGCTGCCACTGCTGCTGCTGCTGCCGCTGCCGCTGCTGCTGCTGCTGCCGCTGCTGCTGCTGCTGCTGCTGCTTCCGTGGGCTCAGCTGGCGCCGATGTCTAGCACGGACAGATATCGGCGCCTCGACGAGGTTCGGCGGCGTCCCCTGCAGTGGGCATGCGTAGACCGGTTCTGTTAAGAGCGCCGACTTTGGGCGCGTGCACCAAAAAAACGGCCCTTGGAGCACACATGCAGAATATCGAGCGTCCTCTACAGTTTGCCAACCGAGAGCCATGTCTCCTCATGCTAACCCCTTCAGCCAGCAGAGCAGGAAGCGAAAACGCGGTTTTCAAACGTGGGTTGCTGGTTGGAAAACCTTCCTGTAAGTCACAATTCTAGAAGTTGTCCATTTGCTTCTGAGAAAATGAATGCTGCACGTCGGGAGTACCCTGTCGACAAATCTTTGTGTTTGGGTGCCTTAGGCTGCAATGACGCGAGGCAGATGAGATCATGTCTTTGAAAAAGCGTCCGCATTCTCAGTGCACGCTGCTGCTGCTGCTGCTGGTGCTGCTGCTGCTGCTGCTGCTTCTTCCGTGGGCTCAGCTGGCGCCGATGTCTAGCACGGACAGATATTGGCGCCTCGACGAGGTTCGGCGGCGTCCCCTGCAGTGGGTATGCGTAGACCGGTTCTGTTAAGAGCGCCGACTTTGGGCGCGTGCACCAAAAAAACGGCCCTTGGAGCCCACTTGCAGAATATCGAGCGTCCTCTACAGTTTGCCAACCAAAAACCATCTCTCCTCATGCTAACCCCTTCAGCCACAGAGCAGGAAGCGAAAACTTGGTTTGCAAACGTGGGTTGCTGGTTGGAAACATCCTTCCTGTAAGTCACAATTCTACAAGTTGTTCATTCGCTTCTGAGAAAATGAATGCTGCACGTCGGGAGTACCCTGTCGATAAATCTTTGTGTTTGGGTGCCTTAGGCTGCAATGACGCGAGGCAGATGAGATCATGTCTTTGAAAAAGCGTCCGCATTCTCAGTGCACGCTATTGCTGCTGCTGTGTCTGCCTGCTGCTGCTGCTGCTGCTGCTTCCGTGGGCTCAGCTGGCGCCGATGTCTAGCACGGACAGATATCGGCGCCTCGACGAGGTTCGGCGGCGTCCCCTGCAGTGGGCATGCGTAGACCGGTTCTGTTAAGAGCGCCGACTTTGGGCGCGTGCACCAAAAAAACGGCCCTTGGAGCACACTTGCAGAATATCGAGCGTCCTCTACAGTTTGCCAACCGAAAACCATCTCTCCTCATGCTAACCCCTTCAGCCAGCAGAGCAGGAAGCGAAAACGCGGTTTGCAAACGTGGGTTGCTGGTTGGAAACAACCTTCCTGTAAGTCACAATTCTAGAAGTTGTCCATTCGCCTCTGAGAAAATGAATGCTGCACGTCGGGAGTACCCTGTCGATAAATCATTGTGTTTGGGTGCCTTAGGCTGCAATGACGCGAGGCAGATGAGATCATGTCTTTGAAAAAGCGTCCGCATTCTCAGTGCACGCTGCTGCTGCTGCTGCTGCTGCTGCTCCTCCTGACTGCTGCTGCTGCTGCTGCTTCCGTGGGCTCAGCTGGCGCCGATGTCTAGCACGGACAGATATCGGCGCCTCGACGAGGTTCGGCGGCGTCCCCTGCAGTGGGCATGCGTAGACCGGTTCTGTTAAGAGCGCCGACTTTGGGCGCGTGCACCAAAAAAACGCCCTTGGAGCACACTTGCAGAATATCGAGCGTCCTCTACAGTTTGCCAACCGAAAACCATCTCTCCTCATGCTAACCCCTTCAGCCAGCAGAGCAGGAAGCGAAAACGTGGTTTGCAAACGTGGGTTGCTGGTTGGAAACAACCTTCCTGTAAGTCACAATTCTACAAGTTGTCCATTCGCTTCTGAGAAAACGAATGCTGCACGTCGGGAGTACCCTGTCGATAAATCTTTGTGTTTGGGTGCCTTAGGCTGCAATGACGCGAGGCAGATGAGATCATGTCTTTGAAAAAGCGTCCGCATTCTCAGTGCACGCTGCTGCTGCTGCTGCTGCTGCTGCCTGCTGCTGCTGCTGCTCGCTGCTGCTGCTGCTGCTGCTGCTGCTGCTGCTGCTGCTGCCTGCTGCTGCTGCTGCTGCTGCTGCTGCTGCTGCTGCTGGCGCCGATGCTACTGCTGCTGCTGCTGGCGCCGATGCTGCTTCTGCTGCTGCTGCTTCCGTGGGCTCAGCTGGCGCCGATGTCTAGCACGGACAGATATCGGCGCCTCGACGAGGTTCGGCGGCGTCCTCTGCAGTGGGCATGCGTAGACCGGTTCTGTTAAGAGCGCCGACTTTGGGCGCGTGCACCAAAAAAACGGCCCTTGGAGCACACTTGCAGAATATCGAGCGTCCTCTACAGTTTGCCAACCGAAAACCATCTCTCCTTATTCTAACCCCTTCAGCCAGCAGAGCAGGAAGCGAAAACGCGGTTTGCAAACGTGGGTTGCTGGTTGGAAACAACCTTCCTGTAAGTCACAATTCTACAAGTTGTCCATTCGCTTCTGAGAAAATGAATGCTGCACGTCGGGAGTACCCTGTCGATAAAT
>JARKHS020004307.1:0-274363 GCA_030143305.2 Amblyomma americanum
GTTTTGCTCGAGGCTTTCCACGTCCACAAGAAAGCGAGTCATTGCATTAGCGACGCGTCAATAAGTTTGTATTCCTCCGAGCGCGCTTTTCTGGAAATTTTTCTGTAAGAACAACACCGCCTCATACGTGCCCGTGCCTGTTTTTCTTTAGGCTTTTTCTTCAATGCCTGTTTGTCCCCTTCTTTCGCTGCTGATTCACTTGATACCCGTTATTTCTGCGAATGTAGATACGTAATGAGATTTCTCTTTCTTTTTTCTGTCAAGAAGCCCAGCGCCGCCATAGTGTCGTGTGCGCATGAGATGTGTGCACCTATATAATGATAACTGTTGTGGAAGTAAAGAAGTGAAGCCAGCTGTTAGTAGCGTTCGTGTTTGTGGTGTCTTCCTCCCGTGCTCGTCTCTTTTGAGCTACATTTTATTCAAGTATGTCACCAACTAGCCCAGCGACAAGTTTTATTAAAACTACATTGTGTTATGAGTTTGAGCTGGAAAGCTTTATTAATCGATTCATTAATTTGAATGGTTCTGTTATTGACAAAACACAGACCGACTGAAAGAGCCTTTTAAAATTCTCCTTATTCTAAAGACGACAGTGCCCTCCTGTTTTTCGAGCGAGGGCTCTGCTGCTTTGGGTACAACTTCCGATATCGATGTGGATGAAACAATGACCTTCAGTGCCTCACAAGGTCAAACCGAACTTAACTGCGTTGTGGTATGACCAAAGCTATGGTAGCATGACCACGTGATAATATGATTATGGACATTGGATACCTGACCTTGACCTTTGAACTCGACTCGATCTTGACCTTGCCTTTTGATTAGAGAGCATTGAACACCACATCGATGATGACCTTCAATGCCTCACAAGGTCAAAGCGAACTTAACTGCGTGGTGGTATGGCCCAAGCTATGGCAGCGTGACCACGTGGTCATATGACTATGACCACTGGGTACCTGTCCTTGACCTCTGACCTTGACCCTTCACCTTGACATGTGATTTGAGACAGTGGAGACCATGCTTAACAGAGCTTTCGCTCGTATAACTACGTTCATGCCATGTTGAGCCCAAGCCATTCTTTGTTTTTGAATCGAGTCCGCGAGTTCCTAGGTCCGATCGCGGAGGAGACGGCATCCTGTTGTTGCGGAGACGAAATGCAAAAAAGCTTGCGATTAATAAATTAATCCACAGCCCTCTAAGACGAAGTGTTTCAGAGTCCGCCACTGTTTTCACGGCACATATTAATTTATTAACCATTATAATCTCTGCAAATGGAAAGACCTAAACAGCGTCTAATAATTAGGGCTCTGACAACGTGGATATCAAGTGTAGGCAAGCCTGCGTAGTTTGGAGTGGCAGATAATTAGCCGAAGCCAGAACTTTTGGAAATTCTAAGGAATCCGCCGGGCACAGCTTGCGCAAAACAGGGCTAGTTAGGAGTGAAGGAGGGAGAGCCTTGTCTCTGGGATGAACATAGCTAAAACGATAATGATAATATCCGAGTTTGAGTTAGGGACATCACCAACGTTTATGACGGTGAAAACTTCTTTACAATGTCCGGGCTTCGGTGGGCCAACAAAAATTAAGATACAAAGATCTGAATTTTTCGGTAGCCATGGTAGTTATCAGCCTGACACACGGTCGTAACGTTAACGTTGTTCAAAAAAAGAAATAAGACCGTGAGAAGACAGTGAGGAAAAAAGGTAAAAAGATAGATGGAACGTAGGACAGAAAGTATAAAGGAAGAGGAGAAACAAAAGCCAGAAAAAAATGCGGGAGTAAAAAAAGTAAAGAGAAAAGGAAAGAAAAAGAAAATAAATAAATGGAGCAGCGAGAGAGAGAGAGAGAGAGAAGATAAGACCCAAATAAAGAAGGACCTAACGAAAAGAAAAGAAAAAAAGAAAACATAAACTTGTACAGATATTTTTGAAAGAAATAAAAGAAAGAAGAATGGAAGAAAAATAGCAACAAATAAGAACTATGGGTACACATAATTGCATGTAGGGAATGGAATAGCATTGCAATCAGCGAATTTTATGACGGGCTACAACGCTAGGTTTTCTTCGGTGGAAAGGCTACTGTTTGCGGCGAAACAGATGCAGAGGGAGAGCTGGGTGGGGGGGAGGAAAGGTGGCAGGTGGCACGTCACATGACCTGATGGCGTCACAACTGCCTCGACTAATCAGCGAAATTTTTGACCGACTACAACGCCGGCTCGGCCGCGAATTTTAAGAGAGACCATAACTCTGGCCTTTTTTTTTTCCGTGATGAGGCTCCTAATGCTATAGCCTTAATAAACAGATAAAGAGGCAAAGAAGAAAGAACCCACTTGACATTTACCAGACCGCTTTCTTTACGCTACAGCGTCGGTGCCCTTGACTTCCATTCCTCATTCTCTTCTCTTCGTGTCTCACCCTCGTATGTTTACGCACATCGCACACGCGTGCGCACGTGCTCTCCATATTGTTGTTCTTGCTTCCCATGTCGCTACTATAGGTGCCGGCTAGCTTAATTTCTCCCGGGAGCCTGAGTTGATCCCTCTCATTACCGACTCCGACATGGCGTCAGTCTCTCGGTTTCTTTTGCCGCGGGCTCGTTCTTTTCACTGCGTTCGTTATATTGTGCTAGGCCCTTCTCGACGTTCAAAAGAGAGACAATTTGCTGGAACTTGTTAGCGAACTTCGCCGCTGAACCGTCCGCTGATGAAGTGGCGGTCTTCCTGCTTGCTACACACCGTACTCACATGTCAGGGGTGAAGGTCCGAGACTGTAAATAAGGGAGTGTTGAGGAAGGGCGCGCTGCACATTAAAGGGGGGGGGGGGGGGGGGGCAGACAGGTTCGCTTATTCGTTTACCGCGGGGCGATTGATGTCTCGCGCGTTACAAGCGGTAACTGGAGAGCCGCAATAGAGGCAGTGTTTTCGTGCGACAGCCAAAGGTTCTTGACTGGCTCGGATGGATCACGGTGAGGGGCGGTGGTAGAAAATGAACACCAGAACCTGGACATAAGAAGCAAAAACAAACAAGAAAGTCGACGGGTTGAAAAACTGGTAATATTAAAACGACCGCTATGAAATTTCGAGATCTTTTGGTAGTTCATGTTTTTTTTATATTTCACTTTTTGTTTGACTGCGCGCTTGTGACATATGCGATAAGTACAACGAAGAACACGGTCTCGTTATATGATTTAGAAGCGCGCATTGAGACCAAATATTAGGTTCATTAATCAGGATAGTTTGCGCACTTAATTTTGTTTCCCGCCTTCTTTTTTTTTTCTAAAACGAGGATAGTCACGGCGAAAGTCGTAAACGAGATATTTGGCTGACTGCTGTCTTGGCTTATTATGGCGTCAAACACGAGTTTGAAGCCTTAATCGCGTTAAGATTGAGTTCATTGACTCTTGTGAAACAACGTCATTAAAACTAAATACAATATACGGTGCTGCTCAAATTTTTTTGTGCCTCTCTCCACGTCCAGTCAGAATTTCTGGAGAAAAAACTGAGATAAGAACAAAAACATAATGCTCGAAAGCTGCGACAATGCGCAAGAATAGCACGCAGTATGCCTGTGTTTTGCAATAAAGAGCGATGGTGTGTCTGAAGACAGTTTTCGTTCAGGGCCCACTTAGTGTTAGCTCTGCGAACGCGTCGCAAGAAAGGGGGTGTTCGTCCGTTTCTTGTTTTTTTTCTCTTTAGATACGTCCACTTAGAATGGTAATTACAGAGTAGCTTTTAAAGACCGCGTACACTTGGCCCATATGAATCAACGTTTCAGGTATCGCCGCATCTCATTGAGTCTTAATTCAGCGATAAATAATTATCGACTGATCGCAATGCGAAGTCAGCGCCTGAGCTAGTTGATTGGCCATAGGGGGAGTAAAATGCTGCAAAAGAATCCAGAAAACACCAAACAGCAGAACAGGACCCTGCACACAAATGCACTATACTATTTACCAGGGCCTAAGTTTCAGGGAATAGAGACTAACGAGCTCTATTTATGAAAAGTTGTGTTGCCAAGAGAATCGTGACGTCGCAAGTGAACCCGTGGAATCAAAAGGGACTAAAACATTAGAAAACTGGTGATTCGAAGGTCGCAACGTCACTAGTCGGGAATCGAGCTCCTGACCATCGGGTTGCAAACCTGAAATGATACCGCAAGGCTACGCAGGCGCGTTAGTACGACTTGGTTAAAGCGAGTCTTTGTTTGATTGTTGTGTTTCCGTTCACATAATATGAAAACAGTGTTCTTGTCTGCGTGGGCAAGAGGAGCCGCTGTCGGGACCCATTCACGCTGTCGCGTCATACCCTTAAAGGCGGGGCTTAAGTGTCCCGCGGATTTTTTCTCGTACTGTACTATCTCTATAGCTTTCTTGTGTGCGCGGTTCTATAATTTTCTGCGGTGTTTCTGCGAATTGTTTTGCAGTGCCTTACTCTCCCTAAGAATGTGCAGCCGCATTCTGATTTTATACGCACATCTGATAAGCTCAGTTGAGAAAGTTTTAAATAATATAGTCCCGAAATAGACTTAAAAGAAAAACTAGCGGGAGGTCAATCAATGTTACACAAGTTTAAACGCCATTTGTGAAAAGTATTATGCTGTGGAAGGCGGTCATGGGTGCCATGTATGTGTTAGTGGAGTCACAATAATAATGAGCCTCACGACTGTATAATCTAGTCAATAATTAACGCTACAGTTAAGTCATATGACGAATCTGATGATTCTCACATGATGATGACGTCATTATGATATAACATCATGCAGCCAACGATAACCGCCACAACAATGGTCACGTGATAACGACGTCATTCCAAAAGAACGTCATATGCGCGATGATGGCGTCACTGATAATGGTCACATGATGATGATCTCAATCCACGCAAGCGACGCGATCTATGCACAACAAGCTTTTAACAGCGAACGCTTTAAAACAGAATGATTGGCCAATATGTGCTTCCCGCGTAAACAAACAAAAACGGACAAAAAGCAGAAGTCACATGAGTCGTCGGGAGGTTCATCCCCATCTCCGTTAATCTCGCGTGTTGGAACGCTCATCTTTCAAGGCGCAAAAAGAAAAATGAAAGGTCCAATGAGCATTACAACGACGAGGAATCGGCTTGCGTGAAAGCGTTCGCTCAAATTTTCGCCTTAGGGTTTTCTTAAAGGACCGCCAATCTCTCTTTCACACTCTCACACGTTTTGTGTCCAAATTATTTGGACTTCGTATCCGAACAAGTCTCAACTTTGGTGCAGCTCTGTAGGAGAATTCAAACTTAAACTTTGTCGCGAGTTTTCGGTACTACACCCCGCACACTTCACTTATGTCGTTCAACCCATTTTTTTCCCTCTAAAGCCCGTACTAAATGCGAAAACAGCTTTTCCTAGTGGAAGTAGAGCGCGCAAAATAAGGAGAAAAAAAAAACACCAACGCCTCTGGAGTAGTAAGACGGACGTCTTGTCTCTTTTGAGCGTAGCTAATTAGGGCTAACATTCAGCGTCTGCACCACCACAGAAGACGCCTTGTTTTTATGCAGAAATACATATCCGGCGCGCAAGGCTATCCCAAAGAATCACCTCTCACTGAAGAGGAATTCATTTTCCGCTCACATCCGTCGCGTATTACCTATTTCTGAAAGACTGGAAAAGCTACGCGCAACGTGAGAGCTGCAGGCAGGAGCTGAGATGGCAAAGTCGTTTGCGAGAAGAAAAAAAAAATAAACGGGCTGACGATATCCGGTGCTTTACTGCCGCCCCGGGATACGAGGGGCCTGGGCGAAGTCTGCTTGGGTTATTTGCGCACGGCCCTCGCGCTCCGCGAGAAGTTCTTTGCGGCGTCGTTCCTCTAGGAGCGCTGAATAGTTTTGGTCGAAACTCCATTTGAACACTACGAGTTGCGCAACTGCGTGCTTTGGAGAAGTGAGCAAGGGGGGGGGGGGGGTTGAAATATTGAGCCCTGGGGCTATCGCTTCCCGGATGTGGTAATAGGAGGGTCTCGAAAGAGCTTTATCTTGGTCTGTGCAGGTCTTTTTTTTTTCCTGATTTTAACTCACGAGAAAGTTTCGAATCCGTTTATCACGCCGGTGCGTTTCCTCTAAAGATGCAAGGAAAAGTATTTTGATTCTGAGGGGAGCAAGTAATGAATCTTTTAGACGTTCTATGTTTTCGCGTTTTTGAAAATGTCTGCGTGGTTGCGTAGAGATGGTTCGACGCTTGTACGGATACCAGAAGCGTGCAAAGGGGCCGTCAGTCAGGCGGTACTCCTTGCAAATGAGCAAACGTAGTTTTATTTGCATACGGAGTGACATCAAAAGATTACAGCGGGCTTGCTGGAACGATCGATGTCCAGGTAACGTTAGACTGCGTCTAAGTGTTCTTGCAAAGATAGCGAGACAGAAAGGGGAAATGCAGGAAGGGCGTGCAGCAGATTGTTCCGCTTGGATGCCATGGGTCTGGGGGAAAGGGAAGAAGAGGCACCAGAAGGAGAGGCTAAATACAACAGTCAATTGCACCAAGGACATGTCCCTGCATTTGAACCGCTACCAGATTTGAGTTTTTACGGTACCCGGGTTCCAGCCCGACCGCGGCGGCAGGGTTTCGATGGAGGCGAAACGTTAAGGCGCCCGTGTGCTGTGTGATGTCAGTGCACGTTAAAGATCCCCAGGTGGTCGAAATTATTCCGGAGCCCTCCACAACGGCACCTCTTTCTTCCTTTCTTCTTTCACTCCCTCCTTTATCCATTCCCTTACGGCGCGGTTCTGGTGTCCGCCGAGATGTGAGACAGATACTGCGCCATTTCCATTCCTCAAAAACCAATTTTCTAATGAATTGAATCAGACAAAAGCAGGCGTACGCGCAAAATACACAGTTAACCCCACCCGCAGCTAGCTCCGGCACGCACATATTTTGGTATTTTAAATATACATCGGCTTTTAAATGATGTTTAAGACTTGCTCATTACGTTCTAAAATGTGCTGAGCTTTTGTTAGAAGAGGAACAACGTCATATGTGCACTATGTGCACTGTGAAATTAGAACACCGTGTTGAAAACTTTACATGAATTCCTGTAAGCCGTGACCCCGGCTAGCTTTTACCCAGACGGGACGACAGCAGCGCTACAGCAGCTTGCTTACGTCACAGATCGGTGCTCGTACATAACAACTTTCTACTGTAAAAAGCAAAAAAAAACAACAAAAAGGAGAGCTGTTTTCTAGCGTCCATTTCTGTACCCTCGTTTAAAACACTAATTGATTCAAGGCGCTGACGTCATTCGCAAGAGAAAAGGGTATAACACGAGCATGAAGAAAAAAACCTAAATGTTAAGCGCAATCAATATATCCTCTTGCTCCACTGACCAACTGCTCTGACAGAAAGAATAAAAAAATTGTTGCTGAATAAATGACAAAGAGAATTTATGTTGTCAAGTTATACGAAAGGACGCGGTCCGCAGTGTATTCAGCTTGGAATAATTAATGAGTTCTCAGGGCGTTCGTGAAGACAAAGACATCCTTTCACTTTTGTGCCGCGGACAAGCTTCAGAAAAGATGTAGAAGCTCCTATACAAGCACATAGTTTGCTTTTTTTCATTTCTGTTCAAAGGACGAGCGCACCATCATTCTATTCTGTCAGGCCTAAATGAGATAAGGGGATTTGTGAGAAAAATAGCAGGCTGTTCCGCATATCCACGTGTATTGATCGATGCGCACTGCGGAACAGTTTGGCGCCAAGCGCTGGCTGTTTCGCGAACAAAGCCGTTGCTATTTATACGGGCCTCGTTGCTCGATATTTGCGAAGTGGACCATCTATTATCGCGAATATTGAGGAGAAACTGCGCCCCTCTGGATCGATTTTGTTTCGTTTATACATCGATTCGTAATAAACAGATGGTCGAAAAAAGCGAAACGGAGAAATAAGCGACAAATTTACCCTGTCATGCGGAGAATGGTTTTGTAGCCTTTCCTTAATTGACATGATAGTGCGAAAGCATGATTCCGATGGGTAAAACCCGTGCAAGATCTAGCGATGTTTGTGGGTTTGTGCCAAGGGATATAAATAAATAAAATAAAACAAATAAATATCCGGAATAGAGTTTAGAATCCGCGGCGGCGCGAACTGATCCGCTTCGCTGGCCACTGCGCGAGGACACTAGGCTATCGCAGCCGCCGAACACGCCACGTGTTAAACTGCGACACACTGTCGCATTGCGCATTGCACATCGTCTCCTTTTTCAAATAATACTACTGTCAAACTAATATTTGCGCTTTGAGATATGTGGCGGTGTTGACCAAGAGATGCGCGCTGGATGAGTTGGCGTGTACAACGATGTGGCAGAAACATGGCACTAGAACAATATCATTGCTGTAGAAGCGCGGCACTGTAGCGTAGGCTGCCGGCGTATATCGGGTAAATTGGCATTGACGATGAAAAAGTTGAAGACGCGCACAACTGGCTCCCTGGGCCAGTGGAGATTTTAATCGCTCTTTCAGGTACGTGGCTATGGTGTCTACCTGCAAAAAAAACTATGTTTTCGCGCAATATTTCGTGCTTAGCAAAGCTAGACTGCCAAATTTTTTCTCCCTGCCTTACGCTATAGCGAAAGGTACAAAATGAATCTACTATATATGCTAGTCACGTTAACTAATGTGCTTCAGAGCCACCGTGGTGGCTCAGTGGTTATGACACTCGTATGTTGACCCGAAAGACGCCGGTTCGATCTCGGCCGCGGCGGCCGAATTTCGATGGAGGCGAAATTCTAGAGGCCCATGTACTGTGCGATGTCAGTGCACGTTAAAGAAGCCCCGATGGTCGAAATTTTCGGAGCCCTTCACTACGGCGTCCCTCATAGCCTGAGTAGCTTTGAGACGTTAAGCCCCCATAAACCATAAACCAATGTGCTTCAGCGGCAAGCAGATCCGCCATCACCAGATGAACAAAGCAATTAACCCTCTATGAACATCATGAGGTAATGGAACACATATTAGGCGAATAAATACAGTATTTGCATGCAGTGCACACTGCTTGAAATGAAATCGTGTACTGTGCAATTCGCACATTCTGGATTATGAGGCGTAGTTGTACTCCGGCCTGAGTGCGAAGACTTCGATGAAGTTCAATTTTGTTTGGATAATATTGGCCTTTTGTAAACTTTTGATTATAAAGTTACCAGGGGTTCGGAACGAGCGTTTGCGGCTTCTTTGGCTACCATCACACGGCGCACGGCTTCAGCCATACAAAAATAGCGCGTCGAGATAATGATTGAACTAAGAAAGAAAGAATGATCGAGTGGGTGCAGAAGAGAACGTGATAGGCCACCAGGCTTAGCGGCACTGTCTGAGAACTGCACCGAATTCCAGGTGATTGGCACATTAAAAAAATTATAATGCAGTCGGCTGACGTTAATTCAGTCTGAAAGAGGACCGATAATTGAGTGCGATTTTTAATTGGCGTGATGTCGATGTAGCCAAAGCACCAGTTCGAATAAACTGGGTGTACGAATTAAGCGAGTACAATTACGAAACTCCACTGTAGTAGCTTCCCTTAGCGCGCTATAAAAGCAAATAGAACTAGGCATGCATGCGGCGCTATAATGTCCGCGATAGACACGGGAGGCCTCGCGTCTTCAAGAAAACTAAAAATAAAGCATCTGGAATGGATATGCAATGCTTTCGCGGCGAATAATAACAAAGGCCGTTTTTCTTAGTAGTTGCGTGCGTTTTGGTCGAGAGAAAAACCATCAGTTACGAAATAAGCCGTAACACTGACCCCGTGTCGCAATTTTCCAATGACCTCGTGACTCAGGTACAAGTGCACCATTCTTTTTTTCCCCATGGATGTTTATTTGTTTTCTTTTCTCGGCGTGACCCGTACCGCTTTTCCCGAAGGCAGAATCAGTTGCGTCAAAGCGCGCAGTTTGGATTGCCCAAAATTCCTGGAACGGGAGACGCAAGTCCAAGGGCAGTGACATCCTTGGCACGTGATGTACGTGTTTATTGCACCGTAGATTGCACCTGTCCTAGAAGGATTGATGCATGGGCAATACGTAGCGTTTGTCGGAAAAGGCAATGCGTTTATTGGGGCGACTGACGATAATAACGCAGCAAGCGACAAGCCCAACACAACGGCAACGAAAGGAGACAATAGTTGTGATTTCATTGATGCACTACCTGCCTAGTGGCTTTGGCGCCTGGTTGCTGGGACCAAGGTCACAGGATCGAATCTCGGCGCAGCGGCCGAATTTCGATGGAGGTGAAAAACAAACACACGCCCATATAAACGCCCATATAAACATGCGCTATTAGCGCATGTTAAATGCAGGATTGCGCTTAAGTTTACTTAAGAACAGAAATGCGAAAGCCTTTCCCATTCCTCTCTTTCTTCCTCCATTTTTCATTTGTTTAATCTTTTAAATTTTTTATTGTTTAAAGTTTTGTTATGTTTTATATTTATTTTTATTTTATTTACTTTTTACATATTAAGTAAGCCTTCTCACGCATTTACATCGTTTTTCATCGAATCAGTCACAGAAAACCTGCTTCAAACAGTATTTATTTTCATTTATTCAATTTAATTAAATACCTAATTACAATTCATCAACCAAACTTTTCCCATTTAAAGATCTACTCACGCACTACCTAACACGATCGAACTTTTGCACATTTATCTCCACAGAACGACATAATCGTGCTGAAAAAATATGCAGACACTTTTTGCTGACGCGACATACTGATATAATGCTTTGGCATTAATACCCATGCGGCCGAACTTCGACTCGAGTCCTTCACTATGGCAATAATGTTGTGCGCCATTTTGAGGACGGGCTTCCGACCAACCACAGCAATCAGCATTTATTCAATCAATAAATCTGAATCGTGGTGGTAAACGTTTGCCGCCAACATTGCGGACCTCTTCATTGAATTTAACTGTTAAGCGATGCATGAAGAGCACAGGGCACATTGAAACTTCCCAGGCCACAGGGTCTGCTTTTAAGCAGTACATTGTGGTACTTAAAACTTTTGTCACACGGTCATTTCACAGGCCATTGAAGCAACAGTCTGGCGACTCAAAGGCTCATTGAGCGCTGCTACACGGGTGGCTGCGATGGCCATCGATTGATCGAACAGTCAATCGAGTCAGCGGACCGGCGTCAAACTCTATCGAAATCTGGAGGGAATTCGAGCGGCGCCTGAGTGGATCGACTCTCGGACGCTCAGCGCTCGCAGAAACGCTCCAAGGAGTAAAATCAGAGCAGTGAGTCATCACTGAAAAATATGGAACGTCCAAGTACAAACTTATTTTCAAGAATAAAAAAAGAGAGGCGGCCCTACAAGACACTGCAGCAGCCAAAATACCATCGTTGGCAGCAATACAAAAACAACCGCTTCTCCAAAAGTGCATGATTGTTACCACAGCTATTCTAAAACAACGGAATTAATTTCAAGAGTGAATAATTTTACTGCAATTAAAGCGGGCTTTATTGCTAGGAGAAGCCCGGTAGGGAAGGACGTGTAGAGCAGGCAAACATACTGTCACGGCCGTTGGCTTGGACGAAGAAGATGACGAAGTGTGGTTCTTGTGTGTGGTGGACGAGGCGGACGAAGTGTACTCGGGCACTGAGCCCTTATTGTATGGCTCTATGGCTGTTGCGGAACCCAGCACCTCCACCAAAAGTGTAACGGGAAGAAATATATTCACAAAAACGGATTGCAGATATACACAGCAAAAGACAGTCAAGCAGCCATACGTAAGGACCCAGCGCCGGAACACACTTCGTCCTCGTCGTAGACACCACACAAGCGCCCCAGTTAATTTTCAATGATGAGGGTGGTGGATGATCGATCGATGTTGGTGATCGACGGATCGATGGTGTTGATCCTGAACTCTCCTGATGGTTCGGTGAACCGGCGACACGTTGCGGAACAGACTGGACAACTTCTTCAGGACACTATCTCTTTGTTGCACGGGCGCTCCCCGTTCGCGCCAAATCTCCCCGTTCGCGCCAAAAACTCGCCCTTAAATCTCTTCGCCCAGCATTCTGGGGACCCTTTTTGTAACCAATAGGAAATGCGCTTCTCAGAGCCAATCAGGAGAATTTCGTTCAAACTGAAGGAGCCAATAGAACGCCGGTGCTCACGTTGTTGTTGTCTCGAGGGCACCGCGCGAATTCCACGAAGATGTTGCGCATTTCCGCCTGGTTACAGCACAGAGACACAAGATGGCTAAAAACGCCAGCGGAAGCTCAGGGAAACCGAACACCCCGTCCGAACCGCGCGCACTGCCCTAGTCGCCCCCCCCCCCCCCCCCCCCCCCCCTCCTTTCGCTGCCCGCTCCGAGGCGTCCGGCCCTTCCCGCGGTCCGCCGTTAAAAGCCATAAATTCACACGCGATCCCCTCTCGAAACCCCAGGGGTCCGCGCGTCGGTCGCGTCTTGCGGCCCGAGCGCGACTTTACAAGGACGGGCCTCCTCACTGCCGGTCAACCGTCGTCGCCGCTATCTGCCGCCTTTGTCTCAAACAGACCCATTTCGGCGGCGCCGGGATGGCGGCTTCTCGAGGAGTCCCCAAAACAGCCAACACACACAAACCAAGGGGGCCAAGCTACCGGCTTTGAGGTGCGCGCGCGATCGGTCTCTGAGCAACAGCTCGGCAACTTAACTACCCCACTTCGTCATCTTTGTCCAAGCGTGAGTCCGTAGCAAATATGTCCGGGTTCGAACAGTTTGCGCCCATGCCTCGCGCTTAGTGTCAGCTCTGCCGCTGCAGCTTCCGGACAACTTCCTCTTTACATGATGAATAAAATGTTTATTCATCATATTATTATTCATCATTAATTTCGTTATTATCTTTTTAAGGTGAAACTTCTGGGCTGACTGCTTGCATGTCTGCAAAGTTACTGGCAGTGACGGTGGCACCTAAGCATCTTTTAGCAGCGGCACAGCTCCTCCGAGTTTGATAGCGATATAGAATCTCGAAGGGTCTCGACTCAATAGTCTTTGAAACAGAAGTCCTTGAAGAATAGTCTCTGATGATAGCTTCTATAGATTTGTATATTGCAAAGAAATTCATTTTCTTAGCTTCTAGGGAGCACTGCTTGACATTTAATACTGCGCTGCGTAAGTCGCGCATTCAGGAATAGTCGTTGTGTAATCATTCCAAGGTTCGCGCGAAGAAAGTGAAGATTTTTTTTCGCGCTAATAGTGTTTTCCAAAAAACTCTTGCTTGCAGGGTGTACAACCTCAGACAGAACAGCGTTTTGCGAGCATCAGGAATCCGAAGGCGAGCGCGCCACGAAGTCATTCTCAAGTAGGACGGATCGAGAGCGCCGCTCAGAAAGTGAAATATTGCTGCTTTAAACCGCGTACGTAAAAGCGGATTTCATGGTTTGCTAGGTCTTTTCTTTTTTTTCTTATTTTACTTCTGTCGGCACCCCGAACTAAACACCTTACTCCTTCCGACTTTTTCGCTGTATAGTTGGTAGTCCCAGTTCTACCACGGTTGCGTAAGCGGTGAAAGCAGCGGTGTTCGCCGCGGGAGAGCAGCACCTTTCCCGGATTGGTGAGGGAAATGGGGCGGGCTTCGCGCCGCAGTAAAATTTTATTGCAGGAGGAGCTTACGGTAAAGAGCTGCTCCAGTTCCTTCTACTCATAGAAGCCCCAGAGTACCTTTCCTCGGAACACTCGTTTCAAAGCTTCCTTCTCTTTGGTGCTTTCTGTTGCCCCCGGGCTTTGCTAGAGGGCAGTGCCGGCGCAGCGTTTACAGCCTCCGCTGTGCCTAGGCGGACGGATTCCATCAGTATGGGCCATTTTATGCAGTCTCGTTTATGCGCGCTTTGTATGGTGAATGCGATCTTTTTCTCTTTTGACAAAGCGACCTCGGCCAGTGGAGACATTTCGTCTCCAGTGACGACGCAGAAACCACATAAGATGAGTAGGCAATGAAAGATACCGCAAATGCATGAAAAAAGTGGTTCAAGAAAACGGTGTTCACGTTATTGGACACAGTTTTCTGACTCGAACCCGCGGCGGCGCGAACAGATCAGCTTCGCTGGCCACTGCACGAGAGCTCTATGTTATCGCCGCAGACGAACACGCCTTGCGTTAAACAGCGACACACTCTCGTGCTCTGCATTGCACATCGTATTCTTCATCAACCAGTACTACAATCAAGCTAATAATATTCGCGCTTTGTGCTTTGTGGCGGTAGTGACAGAGAGTTTTGTAATACCCCATTGCGGGCCTTTGAGGTAAAATAAATAAATAAATATGTGGCTGCATGCGTTGGCGTGGACAACGTTGTGGAAGAAACGCGGCACTTGAGCAATACGCGTTTGCGTTGACAACATTGTTGCAGAAACGTGGCCCTGCAGCATAGACCGCCGGTGTACATTGAATAAATTGGCATTGACGATGAAAAAGCTGAAGGCGCGCATAACTGGCTCCCTGGGTCAGTGGACACCTCAATCGCGCTGTCTGGTACTTGGCGGTGGCGCACTTTCAGGTACGTGGCGGTGGAGTCCATGCACCTGAGTAAAACTGCTTTCGCACAATATTTCGTGCAGAAATGCTAAACCACCAGCTATTTTTTATCAGTTCTGTTTTACATAACTTTTTATATTATACGTGTTCATGGTTTATGGGGGTTTAACGTCCCAAAGCGACTCAGGCTATAAGGGACGCCGTAGAGAAGGGCTCCGGATAATTTCGACCACCTGGGGTTCTTTAACGTGCACTGACATCACACAGTACACGGGCCTTTAGAATTTCGCCTCCATCGAAATTGCACCGCCGCGGCCGGGATCGAACCCGCGTCTTTAGGGTCAGCAGCCGAGCGCCATAACCACTGAGCCACCATGACGGCTTTTTACGTGTTCAACATGCTTAATATTTTCATCTTTGTCATTCAATATTTTGATATTTAGTACCTTTTTATAGTTTATGTTTCTATCATCTTCATAATCATATAAGAGACACCAGTGCCAATGGGGTGTTATTACATTGGGTATCGATCTGGTTCGTACATCGAGGTGCCACAGAGAGGAACACGGGCGGGACGTGCAATCGACGTGTAGTGCTGTCACGGCACGACAACGCCCGGCTTTTGATGCGGTGGAACGCGATATGTCCCGGAAACGTCCATCGACCAGGAAGAAAGCCGCCCGCGGTCGAACTTCTTCGATCGCCGCTGTCGTGTTTCGACTGTCATCTCATCCTCGCTGTTATAGGAGGAAATAAAAACTGGTTTCGAGCCGGATTCCGTAAACATGTGCGTGCTCAGGTGTTTTGTTGTGCGAGACGAAATCTTGTCGTTTTGTAGAACTTCTCAGAACGCAACGCGAAAAGTTCTCAAAGCTCTAAACAGCAGGAGTTTCTTCTGGTGCTTGGGTGAAGACCCGGGTATAAAAAGGTTTTCTTAAAGATTAGATAGGTTTGTGATTGCCCGGGGATTGAGCTACAAGCGAAGTTGCGTGTTGTGTTGTGTTGGGTTTAGTGGCGCATAGGCATTTAAGGCTATCATGCGCCAACAAGCGCAGTTGCGCCACAAACAAACAAACAAACAAACAAACAAACAAACAAAGACATCGTAGAAGACGTCAAGCACATGTCTTTCCACAGCACGAAAAAGGTGAAGAAACTTCGACTTCACATAGAAATCAATTCACTAGGAGCATGGGTATGCGAATACCAAAGAAATGAAGATTTCACACGTAACGAAGTATACATTGAGTAATAAAGACTTCACTTGAAAGACGACGACGACGACGACGACGAAACAACAACAACAACAACAACAACAACAACAACAACAACAACAACGACGACGACGACGACAACAACAACAACAACAACAACAACAACAACAACAACAACAACAACAACAACAACAACAACAACAACGACGACGACGACGACGACGACGACGACGACGACGACGACGACGACAACAACAACAACAACAACAACAACAACAACAACAACAACAACGACAACAACAACAACAACAACAACAACAACAACAAAAAGCCGAGACTGAGATCCCGTTTCCTGGCTTTGCGGTGTTGATGATCGCAGTGTTCCAATTTTCATCATGTTTTCATTTCTGAGCCCCGTCACTCACCAGCTTTCCACATCTTTGTTTAGTTATCTAACTATTTATTTAGTTTTACTTATTTAGTTCAGTCACCTGGGTTAGCTCGTTATATATCTGTATTTACGTTTATGTGCCTCATACCCAGCAATTCTGGACAAAAGCTTTTTTGACCGGGAAACCATTTATGGCCGCAATTTTTTCATATCGTGTTCGATTTCACTATAACAATCAATATATCCGCAGATCCCCTGATGGCCGTCTTACACTTGTTCTTCTATTAACGTTTTTGCTATCTTCAAAAAGCGTTCCCCATTGGTTTGCTTTTGCAGCCTTAACTGTTCGATACGATCGATGGAAAGATTTTAAAAGAAATATTTTGCTACATATCAGAAAAATGGACTGTTATCTTCATTACTGCCATAACAGTATCTTACAATTTTCAAAAATTTTTTTTCCGAGAAAGTTGGACTTGTTGACACAATAGTGCTTTAGGATGAGGTCACTCTTCTTTGAGGCTTCACCAAAAATCTGTCCATCGTGCTCACCTGTAGCCTACAGATTCTGGCCAAATGGGAACAGATATTGCTCATAGTTGCCAACCTGTCCGTCGGGATGTGCAAACTATTTTGCGCACGTTAATAGTATTATAATCCCGCTCACGAAGTAGTAGTGCTTTTATGCAGGCCAACCTCTCTGCCTTTCCCGTAATTAAACCCTCCCTCTCTTTCTATCTTTTACGCAGGTCAGTGCAGACGGATCACATCATATTCATAAGCACCTCACAATCTGTTCGCGAACGTCTGAAAATAGACAGTCAACATTTCACATGTATAATTTCATGAAATGCGCGCAGAGCCTTGTAAAATGTAATGAAAAGAACAGTTTCAGAACCACTTTCCAAGGAGGATTGTGTAAGTGTGCACTAAAGAAATTGGCTGTCCACAAAACCACGAAAAGCGTCTGAGGAAGTCATTTAAGGAAGTTGATCAGCAACACTGAAGAGCTGGTAGGCTAACACTTTCGTGCATGCCAGAAATAGCTACTTCCGTTACACGTGCCATCTTGCGGCGAAATCTTGAAGAAACCTTAAGTGCGCCAAGGAAAACCCCTCGGGATAGGGAAGCGGGCAGTTTAGTCAAACTCTCGCTGAATCGTGCTTGCTGAAACAAAACCGGAAATACCGAAACGAACCCTTATAAGTGTTTCGCTTGGTTACTCCGGTTGGGTTGATTTTCCTTGCCATTTTTTCGACAGTGTTGCGAATTATCGGATCTTCGCACGCTCTGTCTCAAGAAGAAAACTTAGTTTCGGTGCTAATTAATCCCTTTGGCGAATTATATCAGAAACACTCCCGATATATAGCTTGCTCCTTTTCCGACGCATCAAACAAGACTAAGCAACTCTGTTGAGTGGTGAGAATACGATATCTGGTAACACCATTACTGCACCCTTCAAGAAAGGGCTGATTAAATAAGGCTATCTTTCTGGTCACAATTGTAGCGAACTTAAACCGAACCGTGGTTAAGTACAGAGCACCGTGCGATGCGATATCGGGAGCAGAGGCAACACCAAAAGGAAGTGGAAGATGCAGAGCGAGGTGTTTGCGGAACAGGAAATGCCTTCCTTTTCTGAGAAGGCCCCTCAAGCAGTGGTCGTAAAGAGGTGGGTGCTTCGAGGCTTCCCTGTCTCGAAGGCATTGTTGCATAGGACGACAGAAGAGTTGTTATCGTTCGCACGTAGGTTCTGTACGCCGTATCTTGGGAGCGCCTTGTCGAGTTGTCTCCATGGCGAGCGTCTCCACCAGGAAAACGTTTTCGCGGAACTCCATGGCACGAAGAAAGATAGCAAGAGAGCACTCCAGCCTCTAGGCATGTGGCGTCACCTCTGATTGGGGCTTTGTACTCCATGCTGCGGCCGATTGTGCATGTTCGGCTTGGAACACGCTTTCACATAGAATCGAAATTACCATTTGGGCGAGTTGGTTGGACATGATTCGAAATGACCAGCGCGGAAACAGACGGGGACATGAGAAGAAAAACACTGACGACAGGACGGGCGCTGACTAACAACTGTTTATTTTAGAGGAAAACCCAGCACAATATATGCCAAAAAAACCACGTGACAGTCAGGGGGCCAAAGATTACAACCTAATCCACAGTCATCAAGGGGCGGCCAGCACATTTATAAACCAGAAGGAAGTCGTCAGCGTTTTTCTTCTCGTGTCCCCGTCTGTTTCCGCGCTGGTCATTTCGAATCGTTTCACATAGAGATTATGAGGACATACGTTTCGGAAGTAAAAGAGATTAGATTATGCGAAAGTTTCTGCTGTCGGGAGCGCTGTTTGTAATAGCTGCTCACCTATCGATGGCTCGAGGGTGTTTTTTATCAGTTCATTATAGGAAGGCAACCACGACAAGGGGGACTAATTAATTTCAAGCGCTGCACACTGCGCCGCTTCCTTGTTATATTTCATTCTGCTGTTTGGTCTCCTGCTTCTTAGGGCATCATGTAAAAAATAAAACTTTCTCTCACCGAAGAATTCTTGTTAAAGTCGGTACAAAGTCATTGCTTCGGTACACAGGTTAGAGTAAACGAAAAGTCCCACATCAATTCAGCGAATAAATAAAAAAAGAACAACAATAATTAAAATGAATTATCAAGCAGCAGTTGTAGTGTTCCTGCACAGCGAGTTAAATTATTTTTTAGTGGCCTTATTTTCCCACCGTTATTTAATTAGGTTTCTCATATACCCCCTCAAACTGCTTGAGGTACGCAAAGTTCTGTCTTAGAAAGTGGCGAAGCCCCATTGTGAACTCCAAATGGTGTAATGCAGGTAAATACATCCTGAATTAAATTTTTTTTCTTATATCAGCACATACTACAGTGCTTGCAGTCAACAAAGCATAATTTACGACGCGCATACATAAAAGAAAAAATCCCAATGCTTCAGCATTTGTAGAAATAGCCGGCATGCAATATACGTTCTGCGGCAGTTCAATTTCTTAATGACATCATCAGAAACTTATTGAACACGTACGCGATCAAACCCTCACAAAAATCTTGTATTTGTAGAGAAAGCTAGTTTACAATGCCTTCTGACAGTCTGCTACTTTTCAGCAAATCTTTTCTTTTATCTTCAACAGTTTACAAGTTTTAGTAAGACGAGCTTTTAGGCAAATTGGTTGCTTAGCTTCGACATAACTGCAGTGCGGAAAAAAAGACGAGCACAGTAGAAGGGAAAACACTCACGACAACGGACAATCACTGCACGACACGGAGCAGCGATTGTCCTTGTCGTGAGTGTTCTTCCTTCCATTGTGTTCGTCTTTTTTTTCGCGCCGCAGTTTTGTCGAAGTTTAAAAGTTTTTGCGTGCTGGTTTCAACTTATATTTTGCACTGCTATAAATTGGAAAGAAAAAACTCGCTTTTTTGTTCCGGGAGACAGCGAACAATGCTGTTTCAGTTCAGTTGACCACCGCAGTAACATAGAGAGCTTTTTTACAACCCTTGGTTCATGTTACGCGGAAGGCTCGCGGGAGGCGGGCAGAATATGCGTTCGCCCTGCGTTTGCATGGAAAAATTGAAATCTAAGCAGGGAGCGAAACTCTCGCTTAAGCTTGCCTTTCGGGAATAAACGCCCTTCCAGTAAATTGAAGGTCTTTGATGGTACTTTGCGCTGCCCCCGCCCCTCCCCTTCTTCAAATCAAAAAGAAAAAAAAAGCAAAGAAAAAAGGAATGTCGTCACTCTACACCTTTTGAAAGTGCGGTCCTAGGAAGCGGGCCGCTTGTTGCGGGAGCGTAGCGATTATGCCAGCAGCCGGGATCGAAATTCTAGAGCTCACTTCCGGGCAGACGCGGTGAATGCAAATCCCTGCATCGAAGATAACGCAAGCGGGAAAAAAGAACCAACAAGAGGAGAATTGAAACAAGAGTAAGGTCTTTAAAGTCTGCGACAAATGCACTGACGCAACAATGAACAATGCGTTTTGTTTGCGCCCTGATGCAACCATTGCCTGCTACAAAACAACGCTGAGCCAGCTATGATAAAGTGCGCTTCATATTTTTAACGAAATGTCTAAGGATACGCCTGACGTAATGAGTTCATTATCATTAAAAGTATGGCGGGCGTCGCTTTAAGTCGATGGCTGAAGCCACGCACAGTATGCGCGTCATGCTACTTGCTACGTGCTCTTCTCCGCGATGCGTATGAAAGTTTGAGTTCGAAGGCACTACTCCAGACGTACCAACCCCGTGTAAGAATCTTGTCTTGTGTAATCGGAGCAACTCGGGTAAGCTCGGGAGAGTTCGGAGGAGCGTCACGCAGACGTGCCAACCCCGAGTAAGAATCTTGTCTTGTGTGATCGGAGCAACTCGGGTAAGCTCGGGAGAGTTCGGTCGAGCGTCACGCAGACGTACCAATCCCGAGTAAGAATCTCGTTTTGTGTGATCGGAGCAACTCGGGAGAGTTCGGAGGAGCGTCACGCCATCTGTAGCCAATGGAAGGAGGGCGTCGCGCCAGTGGAGAGAGGAGGAAGAGAGAGGAACGGAGTTGCGTGAAAGAAGAGGCGAAGAATGAACACATGCTTTCGCAAATCTATTGTGTGTAACTAAGTCAAAAACGTCCCACTTTTCACTCGATCGCTGCATTCGTGACTTTTGAGGAACTGCGAAGAGAAGTTTGCTAGCGCCGCAGAGGATAGGAACAAGCTCCCTCTTCACGACTCGCCTTCTGCCTGCAGTTTACTCAGCTTATGTCCAGCATTCATGGACAAAAATTTTCAATATTGGAATATTGTAGATGCTGTTCAGGAAATATTGAAGGTAATAGCGCATTCTTGCAATTCGGAGCAATATCTTTCGTTTAAAGTGTTCCTATCGCTCGCATCGAGCACTTAAGACTGTCATGGAATACCAATGGGAAACGTTTTTGACGATAGCAAAACCGCTAATAGCAAGAAAGTGCAAACCTGCCGACGGGAGGTCTGCGGATATGTTGAATGTTATGGTGAAATCTTAAAATATATGAAAAAATTGTGTTCATAAATAATATCTCGTTGAAAAATGCTTATGCTCAGAATGGCTGGGTATGTTGACTGACGATGACGGATATGATCATGAAGACCACAGTGAGGATGATAGACGACGATGCCGTTTTTGTGTTGAGACTAGACTGTTCGCGAAAGGTTTCCATCCCACAGGTGTTCGCCTAAGGTGGGAAGACTATTTTTGAGAATCAATGGTTGTTCGCTACAGAGTTCCAGCTCGTGATGCGGGTGCGGCGACAGTCGTGGCCAATTCACACTACGACGACGCTCCAAGTATGCGTGTTTTCATCGTGGCTGATTTAGTTCTTTTCTTTGAAAGGCACAGGGCCGAACGAATAAATGAGTTAAAGAGTGAGTGAATAAATTTATTATGAGAAGCGAGGGCCTGAACAAATAAGTGGGTTGGTTTTGGAATCGCCCGCCAGCTTTTCTACCTGCACGTACTTTCACAGCTACGCATGCCCAGACCGGACAACATAAAGTTTCAGCCAAGCCGAACAGGGGTGCGACCAATACGGTAACGCGTTGTCCTAGCTACCGTTGCCATACTCATCTGGCGAATTCGCCGCACAGTGGTAGCTGTCGTAGTTAGAGTATATACCGCAGGACTGTGCCAAAACTCTCAAGAAAGGTCCAGAACAGATAAGCAGACTCTTTCCTCATAGCTGTATGAAAACCTGTATGAATATTATCCCAGAGTAACCACAGAATTAACTCGGATTATTGCGACGGTGATTATGACGTATCAAAGTCGGAATGCCACCTGAGGCTTCTCAGAAAAAAAAGGGGGCGGCGCATCGCACGTGAGAGTTCTGCCGAAAAACAGAGGAAGCTAATTTTAGCACATCAGTTTAGTGTTTACACAAAATGAGCATAATGTGAAAGCCTTCTCAGCGCATCAACAAGCTCCAATTTCTTGGTCAATGTGCAGCGAACACAGCAACAGCATTACGACTCCAGCTGAAAAATTCACGATGGAGACCACCTTTTTTACCGTTGTACCGACGGACGCTACGCAAGACTTACAACGTTATGAGGGGGCATTACCAGTGCGACGAATTTACATAAAAGTCATATCATCGTCAATATTACCACGTGACTCTTTGTGATGTATTGTGACCGTAACATGGTTTATGGGGGTCAAACGTTTCAAAAGTGATGTCATCACCGAGCGATATCCCCATGTGATTCAACGAATCAAATGCTTTTCGCAAATCAAGAAATATACCTAAGGTATACAGCCTCCTATCAAGGTTATAAATAATTCGATTTTTCGCATTTGCAAACGCTTCTTCTGCCGTTTTATTTTTTTGAAAACCATACTGTGATGGCTAGAGTATGTTATATTTGTTAAGGCATTTTATAAGGCGCTTATTAATGCACTTTTCATAACTTTTTGAAAATGTGGGCAGGACAAGGAAGGACAGAGAGAGAGATACCTTCAAAGTGTACTTGTGTTGTATTGCTGTATTGCACTGTGCATTTGCTGTACTCCTTGTGTTGTATATGAAAGTGCTTAAATATGTTTTTGCTGTTGTAACCGCGTAAGTGTTTGAAGTAAAGAAAATGTGTTTCTGCTGCTGCAGGCTGTAACAAGTGTGACCGGGCTAAGACCTCGTCAGGCTTCCGAGCCTTTAGCCTTAACCCACCCGCACGGATTATCTGTGTTGCTTCTTGCAAATAAAGCTAATTTCAATTTCAATTTCAAAACGCCTAAGGCTTTGAGGGACGCCGTAGTGGAGGTCTCCGGAAATTTTGACCACCTGGTGTTCTTTAACGCGCACTGACATCGCACAGTACACGGGACTCTAAAATTTTGCCTCCATCGAAATTCGACCGCCGCGGTCGGGATCGAACCCGAGTCTTTCGGGTCAGTAGCCGAGTGCCATAACCAGTGAGCCAACGCGGCGGCCCAATTGTGGACGTAAAATACCAAAAAAAACATGGCGAGATAAGTCTTCACATGCTTCCGCATTTAAATACAAGCCAAAGGCGAGTACAACGCAGCAAAGTAACAACAAGAAAAAGACGGCAAAGAACAATAAAGAAATCAAAGAAAGACCGAGAAAATCCCCCCATTTCATTTGTAATTACATAAGAAATGACTGCTTTAAAATCATGTTTCCAAGTGGACGACCTAGAGCACGAATTTAAACTGCCGACTACAGGTGTCCAATCTGAATACGGCAAAATTGCTTCCAGGATTCGGGCCAACCTATCTGAGCGGAAATAATTTCTTTTTGTCAGTCTTTGTTAACGCTGTATTGGAGCACTTCCAAGAAGAGTTGTCGGCTACAGCTTATGGCTTGATCGAACGAAAGCCGTCGGTGCGCATTTTACGCGAAATGAATATGCTAAACCTAAATCTGTTTTCTTTTTCGGCGAAAGCGCTAACCAAATGATTTCACTCTACTCACGACATAGAGGACAGGACGAATTTTTCCTGAACTGTAGGGACCCTGCGAAAGTTGTATAGCTTTATTTTGAAGCAATATTTCTACAGTTTGGTGTATGCTAATGAATAATTACTCAATTATAACAATTATTGTTTTTCCCGCGCTTCTTTTTACTGGGTCGGCTCTGAAAGGCTTGTTGTGTGGAGATCCCGACATTAGCACGAAATGACGTCTTCATCACGTTATGCAGTTCTCTACAGACACTGTGAGTGGTCAGATGAAAAATGTTAACCATACGTAATATAACGATTATGTGACGGAACATGACATTGGTCATGTGTACCAATAACTACCTCACAACTGCCGTTAAGTCATGTAATATTTTTATTTGGTCGCATGACTCCTTAAGCTCTTACCGCTGCACTCTAGTGTACAAGTCTCAGCTCCCCCCCCCCCCCCCCCCAAGCTGCTTTACTGCATGAACGCCGTAATTAGTAACGCCGAAACTCGCATCAGGCCACGTGACCACTCCTTCATTTTTTTGGCATGCTACGATCACTTTTGTTGTATGAGGGTGAATCTCGACTGTCATCCTGAGAACTACAAATTGTTTGTCGGACGGCGCGCACCTGAAAGTAAATAGCTCCACAACAGAAAACACAAACAGCAGCAGTTGCCTAAGACAACACGCATTACCAGGAATAAGTTGGTCTAAGGAGCCCGCTTTCTAATGTCCGCACCGTATGGTTCGGCGAAGCGCCCGCAGGTTATTCGTCCAACAGGTCTCGCATAAACCCCAAAACCATCTCTCCACGAATCTCTTTCTGAAGAGTCACGAACGCAAGGTAGGGTAAAACAAAACACCAAAACCAACACTTTTTTTTAGTCGTCCAGATATCGGGCCTTCGGAACCGGGGACAAGAGGAATAGCGCGATGACGCAGCCTCGCGAACGTCTTTGCGTCCACGACTTTTCCAGGAACCGAGTCACCATCGCCTTTGCCGACTATAAGCCCGCGTATGTAAGCAGATCCGCCAAGAACGTTCGGACTGATCGATGTCGCGAGCTCTATTTCTCGCTTTTTTGTTATCTACCTCATCGCGGTTGTTTGTGTCCACTTCAGACCGTTCTTCGAGCACCCCCCTCTCCTCCAGTCTCCAGGACGACCTGTTGCCTTCTGTCTTGGACAAGTCACACGACTCCGAGACTCGTCGATAACGAACCCTTCCTACTTCCGCAGCTTTCTTCCCTCTCGCGCTATCCTGTCCCTCTTGACAACACCGAGAGCTCGGAATTCCAGGAAAAGAAAAATCGACAAGCGCGGTGCGGCGGAGGAAATACCGGGGAGCACGAATTGCAAAGACGACACGCAAAATGTAGAGAGAGCCACGGCGGAGCGGGTCGCGCGCCTGCGGTGCGTTCGGTCAAGGTCGAACCCGGCCGAGGTAGCGTGGGTCAGGGCTGTTGCGACGCGCTGCGATAGATGGCGCCACGGACATGGGTTGGTTGAGTCGGCCGGGAGCGATGCTATTTTTGAAGTCGGGAGGTGTTGCCCGGTCTATGGCCAGGTCGCTCCTGCGCCGGAGGCACTGCTTGACGATCTCCGCTCTCCCATATTTCCTCCTCTACTGCACTGAGCACCGTATCTCAATTTTTTTTCTTTCGTTTGTGTTCCTGTCAGCTTCAATTTTCTCCTTTCCATTCGCTTGTATTGCTCGCTCTTGACACGCAATTCTTGCGCTTCTGGATTTGGTCTTTAAGGTTTTGGTTTTATTATTTATTTATTTTCAACATACTGCAGTACAGAGACACCAAGCAGACTGGAAGATACAGATATAGATAACAATGTGTTATCAATGCTTTGAGAAATATAGTTGAAATGTACGCTTGGTTACACAGAAACAGACGGTAAAAATGACTCGGCACAACGACTTACCAAGAGCAGAAAAAGAATACATTCAACAAGACAAAAATGTTGTAAGATTGTTCATCTGTAGATCAGATTTCCACGAAAAAATATGAAGAGTAAGAGCACCGAATGTTCCCCCAGATTTGCGCTCTCTGTTCTGGTTAATTCCTGTTTATGTGGCAAAGGCCGCTGTTACCTGAGGACTCTCTAGGTCCGACCACATCGCCGTATTGTGACGTGATGTACATAGGCGAATTTACTGGTCACTGTTGAAGGAGCGGCCCCATTTGAACTATGTATTTCTTGTACTTCTCTTTTGCTCGGAAAGATAGGATTTAGCAAGCTTTTCTTATGTAAAATTTCTCCTTGTTGGAAGGGGGGGGGGGTCCTCCTGACCCCTTAAATGCGCCCCCGATGACCGAAAATAGCGATCACTTATTTATCGATAAAAATCCTATACAAGTATCTGGAGTGGATGTTCAGTTGCTTTGGCTTTCGGTTGTTGAACGCGTGGACAAGACTACCGCGAGCCTTGAGGCTGCAAACGCACGCTAATGAGCCCTAGGTAGTCGAAAGTAGTCTCTCTAAACCAGAAGCTTCTACACAGGACACGGGATTGCTTTGGCACGAAGGATGAAATAATCCACCGGAATGGTGTGCAGTTCATTTCAGCCTCTAGCGTGGGCTTTCGAGAATGTTCCCTTGCGTGTTAGTGTGATCAAGGTGATTCCCGGTCAAGTGGGATATTGAGTGGATGCTCTGGTGAATAGTTATCCTCCTTATCATCTCACTAGTGCGCACCACATAAAGATAGTTATCCTCCCGTCGATCTAAAAAAAAAACTCTGCCTTGGGGAAACTTCATCCTCTCACATCAAATGCAGAAGAGGGCCTATCGCCTTCGCTTCACCGTTCCAAGGGAGGAGATACGAGTTTTCACGATCGTTCTTCCTCCGTCACATGCACACAACCATTGCAAAAAAAAAAACAAATAAGAGCCCATCGGGTTTTTATTCTAGGCCATGCACTATGGCTCGTTTTGAATAACTATCATCAACATCAACCTAACTGCGTCCACTGCAAAACAAACGCCACAACTTGCACAATACGTTCTGGAACGTGACACAGACTCGCCTTCAAACATATGCCGAGCATGCGACTTCCACGGGTGCACCAAGAGCCCTACCACAACATATCTCCCCGTGTGCTTCGCTGTTTTTAAAAAGATGTGCGCCTTTTTCAGGCAGCACCCCTTTATCTTGTTTATGATACATTCTTCTCCGCTTTGTTTCGTCTGCTGTTCGGCTTCAGATTGGTTTCCGCTTTGCTTCTAAAGCTACAAGAAAAGGGAAAAAATAGCACTCGGGACTGCGCATAAAGCGGAGTATACGAACAGCGGGAAAAGAAGTTATTACCGACTTTTTAGCTTTACCGTTCCACCTTGAACCTCGTCTGGCGTCCTTGAGAGAGGTGCGGACGGAGAGAAGGGCTCAGGAAAGGGGGGGGGGGGGATAGAGAGCAGGCGAAAACGCTCGTATCCGCAGGTTTACTTCATCTCACTGTGTCAAGGTGTACGAGAGAGAGAGAAAAAAACAGATAGAAGGAGAGAGGGCGAAAGAGAGAGAGTCGGCAGCGTTGCGAAAAGGCGGCGTCCGCAGGCCCAGCTAAGCCCGGCCGCTTCGCGGATAACCACGCCGCTGGCTCCCGCCGCCACGGCAGGCTTCGAAGAGCCCGGATTTTTTGTCGTCTGCTTTTGCTGCTGGCGCAGCAGACGACGCAGCCGCTGCCACCGTCTGCTTTCTGCTAAGCGGGCGAAAACGACTCGGAAAATGTAATGATCGAGTGTTAATTGCAGCGTGCATTTTGCATTGCTTATATTCGTGGCGACAGTTTAATGAGAATTGGAGGGAAAGCGACTCACAGCGCGCTTTTTCCAAATGATCACTTTTGAGAGAAAGCGATGGAGGAAAAAATTCGAGGTTATTCTTGTTTCTAAAGAATTGGTCGCAGCACGAATGTGAAGCTTGCATTTTTGAAGTAGGTATACCTCTTTGCTGCTCACTTGGAGAGCACAAAACCCACATATGGTGCGGTTGTGACATAATGGCTAAAACGCTCACCTCTCTTGTTCAATTCCAGCGACTTGATTCAAGCAAAATTTCGTTTGAGCCGATGAAGAGCATCCGTGATGTCTTATACTTACGTGCATGGACTAGATTTTAGCCGCAGCTCGACAGAAATAATGCATTCTTGTTTGAAAGACAACATTTAGCTTGGTTCTAGGTTTCTTCCTCTGAGAAAAACAGAAACATTGTAGCATAGCTTTTTTTATTCCTTCTTCATCGTTTTTGAGGGCAAGTTAGGTGGTATTCATCGAGACACAGTCAAAAAACAGCACTCAAGTTCTGAAGTAAGAGTTTTTCCCGTCGCGATGTCTGTTCACTGTTAAAGAGACCGTTTAGCCTGTCAGGCTAAATTGAGAGTGCTCCATCGTTTTCATGTCAGTGCTATATCTTATTTTCATCGCCTTGCCACAACCATCATGCTTTTTAGAGTTATTACATTAGCGACACGGGGAAATTCTTCTAAAACACACTGTGATATGCTTTCGAATTCTTTATAGAATATTGTTAAATCGCAACACTGAGTCGTAATCAGGTATGGTACAGGGATGTCTTCGGGTTTTCTGGCGCTGTTAGAAATACGAATCGGGACTGAGGGGTAGAGATGGTTGTTTCTTGGTTCAGGGGGTGTATAGTGAAGTGAAAAAAAAAACATGTTTTTCCCTTTCCCTTCTTCAGGTAAACAGTGGGCTTGAGTGAGGTGTGTGCAAAAATGCATGCAAACAGGGTGACTCACAAGAACACCGATGAAAAATCGGCTTGAATACCGATTTGTTTATTGATTGATTGATTGCTTGACTGGCTTACTGACTGTCTACACAGATCAAAGTGAACAAGGGTCCAGGGGAGTCTCTGTCCACTAGCCAACGTTTCGACAAGAGGAATGTCTGGTATTCTGATTGATTGGTTAGCTGAGTGAGTGAGTGAGTGAGTCAGTGACTGACTGACTGACTGACTGACTGACTGACTGACTGACTGACTGACTGACTGACTGACTGACTGACTGACTGACTGACTGACTGACTGACTGATCAGCACTGTAAGTTTAGCGTAGTGGACAGTTCTGGATTAGGTTCCGGCACTGGGTGTTCTTTAACGTGCGCTGATGTCCCACACCACGCAAGCGTTTTCGCATTTCCTACTCTAACGAAGTCGCGCTGTCGTGGACGAAATCGAACCCGCGACCTCTGGCTCGGCAATATAACGGCACAGTCACTGAGGCACCCCGGCGGGGTCGGGCCGGCGGACCTACGAAACTTACACTCCCTTCCAAAACGACCCGATTTCGACAGCGTTATACGACACGTGTCATCGTTGGAGTTCACGTGCAGCAAAAACAAACAAACAAACAAACAAGGCCAAGTATGGAGCACGTGATGCGGCAGCCAGCATAGACTGAGATGTCTGCAGAATATTCTGAGTCTGTCGTTTAGCTGGCTGTTCACGTCCGAAAATGGCTTACGAGGGGAAATTCTGCGCATTTCCGCCCCGAACGAGAACGGTGGCGCATGCAGAGTAAGTAGATGGCGACAGAAGACGTTTGCTGACACGACCAGACTTCGTGTCAGAAGCGGGTTGAAAACACATAGTAAAAAATAAACAGAACGACGGTTTATTTCTAGTTTTTTTTCCTACCGAAGAAGTCTGGTGCGAGCGAAGAAAAAATCTCCTAGAAAAAATGTCATATGACGAGGAATACAGCGTGATGTAGCCACAGCGGACAACGGTCTGCTGACTCATGCGCATATGGCGACATGCGTGCATGTAAAATGCATGCACGCATTAGCTTATGAGTGAAAGCATATATAACGCGCATGCATAAATGCACGAGGTAGGTGTTCATGTGAGCAGTGAGGGGAAGAAAAAACAAGGAAAAGCAAAAGCTAAACTTGTATAAAGTAGCTCCAAGCGAAGCATTGAAGAATGCGTAGATTGGTGCGCAGACCTAAACTCGGTGAAGCGGAAATTTCCACTCTGCATGCCGTACTCGTAGGCCCGTTGGTGCTGCTGGTATAATGTAACATTCGTCTACTTAGGTTCAAGTCAGCCCTTCTCCCTTTACACACACGCACGCACAAGCACACACACACACACACACACTCACACACGCGCACGCACGCACATACAAACACACCCACATACACGCGCACACACGCAGACGCAGACGCACACGCACCACATGCACATACACACATGTGCGCAAACAAAAACACACACGCACATACACAAGTCCGCACACACATGCACACATGCATGCATGCACATACACACGCATACACACACGCCAGCATGCACACGCTCAAGCTCGCACACATGCACACACACACGCACGCGCGCACACGCAGACGCACACGCATACACACACATGCGCGCGCACACATGCACGCACGTGCTTGTGATTGTGATATAAGTACAGTAAAATTGAGTACAATCTGTATGTAATTGGAATATAATTTTTATATTACGCGGCACCGAGAGGGACTTGAAACGGGTTCCCGTCTGGCTGCTCGGGATGTTTCACGGACCTTTGCACTTCTGTTTTCGACGGTGATGACTGCGATGGATCTGCATATTAATGCGTTCCAATTGGCCTGATTGCAAGATCTGATGCGTCGATCTTTACTTAAGTAGGTGACTTTGTTTCCATGCGGCTGCTGCGCGCAGATGCATGCGACGCGCTCCCGCTGTTTAAATCTGAATCTTTAATGCAAGAGTGGGCGATGGTGGGCTCGATTTATCAACGTATGCACGGATTGCTATTGCTCTTGTTGCAAAAGCTTCGGCACGAGGATTGCAAATCGCACGTGGGAACGAAACCCTGGCACCCGCGCGCCGCGGTATCCAGTACAGCAACGCCGCTCGGCTCCTGAGCCCATGTAGGTCGAAGGATCGAATCTCGGCTGCGGCTGCCGCACTTCGATGGAGGCGAAATGCAAAACTCGCCCGTGTGTCGTGGAGTGTAGGCGTATGCTGATGATCCAAAAGCTGTAGAAAACAAATTCAAACCCCTCCACTGCGGCGTCCCGTGTAGTCCACGTGCTGCTGCGGGTGTTGAAACCCCTCATACTTTTATGCTGGTGGTTGGTCACATATCTTGACGGCGACGTTCAAGGTGGCGCAGCCTTTTTGCTGCGATAACACGCAAAGCTCGAATGATGGCTCAGGGTGGCTTAGAAGGCCAGACTGCGCCATCGGAGGCCCCCATATCACTTCTCTTGCGTTAAGCAGGATTCTTGATTGACTGAATCCCTTACTGCTGACGGCCATCCTATGATTTCGGTATTAAATCGCCAAGAGAAGCTCGAACGACCAACAACATTGAATTGCCTCTTATAGAACACAAATTGTACCCCCTATCCCTAACCCTTCCTCATAATTCCCGAGCGTGGTCGTATGCCTGTGTAAGACGCATGAGCGCCTCCCTGCCAATCAATTCGTTATCGCTGCGTCGCTTTATGTTACCATCTTCCTTGCCGCAAGAATGCGCGCGCGGGCGGCGTATTTCAACACCGATTTCGACAATTCGTCAGCAGCTCATTGCAACAGGCCTGCATACGCAGTTTAGCAACTGGGAATTGTTTTCTAGAGGACTGCAAAGAGAAAAGATTGGAGAGGACACCTAAGCTCCGCCTTAAAAGTACAACGTGATAGCGCAAATGGGTTGATGCCATAAATTCCGAATTTTCATCCTCGACTTTACATTCATACACCCCTTGGAGTTCTCGTACCCCTTCTCAAGCAGTGGTGCAGAGATTAAGCGACGCGCCAGTGTTAATTGGAGAGATTTGGGGGAGATATTTGTCCTGCAGTGGGCGTATTCAGGCTGATGATGATGATGATGAGTGCCCCGCGATGGTAGGGGCTGCCACCTGTGGGTCTTGTGAGACCCGGGTTGCTCTCCTCGAGCAAGCTCTCGCGGCCAATCAATAATTCAACTACCACCTGCTACGGTGGGCAGTTCGCTCACTCTCCGCTGGGCAGGTTTTTATGAGGCCACAAAGTCACGTGACCCATGTGGCGCACCTGGGTTGCTTCTCTCGAGATTTTTGGCTCACGACGCCAACGGCAGCGCCGACGCCTGATTTTATGCAGAACGGCAGTCTTAACGCTATCGCGTGAAAATCGAATTGCCGTGTTTCTTTTAACCTATCACAAGGCTTTGTTTGCCGCGGTATCTGGGCTCAAGGACGCCACATATTTTGAGAGCCTTTCTTCTATGAGCGTCCACGAAATAACTGATGCGAAGAAAATGCATACGTGACAAAAATCAGAGATGCAAACGTGCGTCTTTTTTTGTTAATTTTTTACCGCTACATCGAGTCCATGTACACGAACATGTCATGTGGGTTTTCAGGAGAAGGAGGGGTGCCTGTCTTTAGCTGCCGATATAGGACCGCTTCCTCTTTCGAGAAAGAGAGTGTGCGCTAAAGTGGTGTTGGTTCGCGGAAGCCATCGAAGAACGACACATGGCGTCGAGAGAGCACAAAGAGACAAAGAAGGCGCGTATTTGTGAAGATGAAATCGACAGTAAATGGAACTCTTATCGACAAAAGAAATTGGAAGTGCATTCGTCCGCGCACTATTCGACAGCGCTCGAACGGCGCGCACTTCCGACCATCGCCGCTGCCTGGCGGGCCGGGCCTGATACGGCTTTTAAAGACAAAGCAGAGATATATCCACGGGAATGTGCACGCACGACAAGATAAGGTTTCTAGCCTTATGCAACACGCAAATGACAAAAGCGTACTCCCTGGATGGGCCGTTCGAGCGCTCTAGACAAAAGGCTCTTTGTAGAATAATGTAGAAGAACTGCAGATTGGGCTAGTTGGTGTTGATGCATAGTGGTGGTTCGACAGCGCAACAGCACACACAGACCAAGTAGGAGACGAGACACGCAAACCAGCGCTGAACTTACAACTGATGTTTTATTAGGAAGAAGCGCGTCATATATACACACACGTAAAAAACAGCGCACATGCGCAATGTCACCAAGACTCCTAGTGCTAGTACAAGGTACAAGAATAATGTAGTAGAGGAAAGGAAGACAGTTAGTAAGAAAATCTACATTTTCCAAAGGCTGAAGCTGACACCTGTTGCTGTAAAAGGGAAACGCGGCGGCGATTTTGTGCCAGTACATGCTTTGGTTGTACTCGCCGCATAGCTCCTGAGCACGCGGGCCACAACACTTCTCCGCACGACAGGAGTGTCCTGTGGAAAAGGAGTACGCAAAACTGAACGCTTTGGTGGAGGCCGCCTTCAGGTCAATGGAAATTGTTTTAAGCTTTCATTTTCTTAGAATTCACCTTGAAACCGCGCAAAAAGGCAAGGGACGAGGAAGAGACCAGCAGGACAGGTCGCGGACAGTCCGCGTTCTGCCTTGTTGGTCTCTTCCTTGTCGCATTTTAATACCAGTCACAAACTAGCCCGCCTTTCTCTGTTACGTTTAATTTTCCGTCGCCTCGCTCTGCAAAACCACCGGGACCTCATTACCGTTAAGCACATCTAGAGCACCGCCAAACGTCAGCAACTATGAAACGGTACTGCGAAAACGTAAACTAAACGTAACTAAAGTAAACATGACTAAACTAAACATAACATAGTAAACTAAACGTAAACTAGAGAAGCAGAGCGGGCTTGCAGTGGGTCGTGCGCAGCAGTGAGGTTGAAGAAAGAAGGAACTGCCATCGGCCACATCGAATCCGTACGGAAGCGCTGGGAACCAATACAAACTCAGCCCGAAATGACCAGAGGGTTCATTGGAGGTTCGTTATATCCCGTTGCAGAAAATTTTTACTTCGTAAAAACGGGACATTAAGCATATGGGCGTCTATTGGGCTCCCAAGCGGAATAGATATTGCTTGGTTATAACCATTGTTTTGTTATAAGACGCTTCGTTCCAGCGAGGTCTGACTGTATTTCCACATGCTCGACTGTCCTTCCTTTGTTACATGTAAATATCACGTGGCCTCGTATACGTGGACATCAGATCAGTAGCTCCACAAAATAAAAAAGTTGGTTTTTGAAGAAGAGGAGGTAAAAAGTAACTTGATTGTAATCTCAGCCGCAAAATGTTGCTTATATTAAAGTACAATCCCTCAACCACAATGACGTCAGCGACGCTTATACGTTATGAAAGACAAATTTGCATGCAGTTGGATTTCTCGCGTGAAAGGTTGTCGGAAATCTATGCTTTCTCAAGTTTTTTTTTCTTTTTCATGCTGCACGTGGAAGAGGAAATGGCGTGTTTCTTATCCTTTCACAGATCTTTCGAAAAGGGAAGACCGTTAGTTTTAATTTGCTAATGGCGTCATCCTGTTCGTTCACTTGTCCTTCCTTCCACTCCTGCTCTGTTTACAGTTCTAATAAACGAGAAATAAATACGCCGTAATCTTATTCTCCGCGCCATACCGGGAGAAAAATACAAAAATGAACAAAATTTTGATCGACAAGCGTAAGCGACGCAAAAGCGAATGTTTTTATTGAAGACTGAGATAGCAGCGCCTTTAGCACAGTACAGATAGTATGTAGATCGCCTCTTTCCGGCAGTTTTCTACTTGACTTTTTTTTCTAATAAATTCAGCACATTTTCATTGTTTGCCGGTTTTTGTCATCGCAGTTACTTTTATTCACCTTTCAATTTTTTTTGAGGGGGGCTGCATGCATCGAGTTATGCGACATTTGATAATCTTTTAATGTCAAAGCATTTGTTGCCTCATGGATGATGTGATCACGAGATGTGTACACATCGAGCTATGACCACGAGATATGTACACGAGATAACGACGATAAAGACGATGTTAAATAACAATAATCAGGTAATTAACAGGCAATAATTCATGAAATAAACTGGTAATCGTCAATTAAATAATAAAAACTGGTGATTAATAGTTAATAAAATAGTGACAGTAATATTCAGTTGTAGTAATATCGATAGTGACGTAATCAACCAGTCACGTGGTGGGACCCAACTAGTCACGTAATAGGAACGTGTCTAAACAAGAAGTTGTCGGTGAGTTGATGACATCACAAAAGCCTAAAAGAGGAAAAAAATGTCTAGACAAGAAGTCGCGTCGCTCCCTGTCGGTTCTTGGATGCCGACACATGCGGTACTCTAAATGCTTTCGCGTTTCCACACGTAAAGAGACTCAAGTGCACCCCTTGAATTTGTTTTTTTCAGTACAAAGTCAAACAAGAAGAGGAAATGTTTCGGTATTTTCGATTTTCGCTTCAAGCATTAGCACGACGAGCATTGAATTCGCCATCGCAGCAACTCTGCCGCACACCTGTGAGTCATCGTCGCTCAGTAGAAGAAGAAAAAATGTCATCTGGGTGAAAAAAACGAAGTTAATTGCTCAGCGCAGGGAAATATCAAAAACGCGGCCAAGTGGCTGCGTAGGGAGCGGCATTCAGCTGCCTCCTGGAAATTTTCCGCCAATGCGTCATTTCGCTTAGCACGCGCTCAGCGCATGCGCATGGCGGTCATCGATGGCGGTCATCGCAGCTTGACAAGACGGCAACACAACCGCAGAAACCGTTTGCAGGTGTCGCATTTCTTGACGATGGCTGCCGAGAGGCGACGAGTGCGTGGCATTTTTTTTTTGTATGCGTAATTAGTGCGATCGCTGCATGTGGTGCCCCGAAGGCGCTGACGAAGTGGCATATGAACGCTCTGCGAGTCACCGAGGAAAATGCGTAGAAATTCAAAGGGCAGTGCTGAGAGCTGCGTAGGTTTTATTGTCTGCAAATGATCCGAGTGTTTGGTTTTATTTTTGTGCCTAGGTTGACAGTCGCTTGGAAGCAAGATACTTAATCATTACTAATAAATTTGAATTTGAAAATTAAATGCATCTGTCACGTGACTGGTTCCAAACTTGTGACGCTAATGATGACGTTGATTCAGCCGGCTTTATAGTCTGTAAAATTCGAATCTTTCGTTTTATTTTTGCGCCTAGCTTGATATTCGCTCGGCAGCAAGAGACTTAGTCATTACAGATGAATTTGAATTTGAAAATTAAATGTATTTACCCCAAAACTAGATTTACAGTTGTGAAGCTGACGATGACGTCAATCGAGCCGGTTTTATTGCCTGTAAAATTCGAGTGCTTGCATTTTTTTGTGGCTAGGCTAACAATCGCTCGGCAGCAAGAGACGTATATATATATACTGATAAATCTGAATTTGAAAATTTCATGTATTTTTCCCGCAACTTGGTCGAAAGTTGTGACGTTGATAACGACATCGATCGAGTTCATTAGGGAATCTGTGATCGCAGCCTGGAAGTGGATGGCGTTCTGGTATAGCCTCAGCGATTTGCATAAAAACACTTTACATTGCCACAGTTACTTGGTGAAAAGAAAGTGTGCTGGTAATGCTCATCTCTCAGTTTTTTTGTCTTTTATAGATTGTAAAACCCTAGTTTTTATTCAAAATAGCCTCTTTGTCATTATAAGGCAATAATTACTATATCAGCCAGCTTAATTTACCCTAAATATTCTGACAGAAACAGTTCCTCTGCTGACGTCATTAATATGAAGCCTGTCGTGATATGTAAATGATTTATCCTATCTTCATTTTTACATTTCTTTTTTTCACCTTTGTAACTTCGAAACTTTGAAGCTTGTAGTCTTGTATGCAGTATTTAACTTTTTAAATCTATAGGATTTTGTGTAATCTTCTAACGTGAATTATGCAGGCTATTACTGTTGCCTTTGGGGGGATGGAGCGCTGTCAAGCTGTGTCCAAAAAGCTTTTTCTCGACCCTTCTTTTTCACTTTTTGTGTGAGATAAAATGTTCAAATGTCAAAAATATCGAGATCATTATCATTAATTTGTTTGTTTACGTGTAGGAGAAAAAATTCGTTTTCATTAGAGAGAGTGAGAGCAACTTTAATGATATGAAAGGCGAAGAGGTCACAGAGAATTTCTCCAGCGCCAATGCGAGCGCCGTTGAAGGAAATATGCCAAGTGTAATTCGTAACAAAATAAAATAAAAACTGGAGGGGACACTTAAGCTCCGCCTTAAGGGTATGACGCGATAGCGTAGTGGGTTAATTAACATATATGCAGAAGATCATTTTCTATATTCAAAGATCCCTGGTGGTCCTCACCCCCCCCCCCCCCCCCCCCCAAAGGCGCAGTGGTGCAGCGGTTAAGCGATGCGCCACCGCCCTACGATGAGAGGTGCTCCCAGCGGTGGGCCTTGTGCGGCCTAAGTTTCTCTTCCCGAGCTGCAATAATTAATTTCACTCCACCTGCCATGGCGGGCAGATTGTGATGACGCTGCAAGGTCACGTGATCTATGTGACCCACCTGCCTTCGAGGTTTGCTCTCTGGGCACCCCACGCCAGAGTCATGCTCGTGATTTTTCGCTCACCACGCCGGCAATGCCGAGAACGCCGACGCCATATTTTTTGGGGACCCGCCGCGGTGGCTCAGTGGTCAGGGCGCTCGACTACTGATCCGGAGTTCCCGGGTTCGAACCCGACCGCGGCGGCTGCGTTTTTATGGAGGAAAAACGCTAAGGCGCCCGTGTGCTGTGCGATGTCAGTGCACGTTAAAGATCCCCAGGTGGTCGAAATTATTCCGGAGCCCTCCACTAGGGCACCTTCTTCTTCCTTTCCTCTTTCACTCCGTCCGTTATCCCTTACCTTACGGTGCGGTTCAGGTGTCCAACGATATATGATACAGATACTGCGCCATTTCCTTTCCCCATAAAAACCAATTAATATTATTATTATTATTTTTGGGGTAACGGGGCCCTTAACGTTATCGCGTCAAAAGACCCCCCAAATGCGGGGTCCGTGGTGGCGTAGAAGTCGTCATATTTTGAACCAAGCGCTTGAGAAACCCACAGTCGAGCGCTGTCTTCTATTTAAAGCCGTGGACGAAGCGCTTTCACCAAGAGGAAGCACAGTAGGCCTACAACACAGAATAATTGACGCATGAGCATTTGGAGGAGTCACGTGCTCAAGGACACGCATAAGCGACCCGCAAAGGCGACTTAGCGATGGCACTGAAAAACATGCTTGGCATTTGAAATGCGCTCATGTCCGCTAGCAGCGCAGAGCTAATTGCGACGAATATCATTTGATTGCTTCGTCCTTGCCGAAAAAAGACGTCATATCAAAGCCATAGAATTGCTAGGAGGTTTGAAGTTTGAATTCAGAATTTAGACAATATGCAATTATCTCTATATACATGCAGGGCTAAAGGTGGCGCAGGAAGTCAACTGACTATTTCTGAAGGCTGTGCGCTAAAAAAACGTTCACAGGAAAAAAAGAGGACAGACGACAGGAAAGAAGCCCTTTCTTTCCTGTCGTCTATCCTTTTTTTATACTTCGGAAGTGCTAATAGCCTCCTGCTCTTGCGTTCTTTTATTTCATTTTTTCTCTCTCATAATAGAGCGTCTGTGATTAAAGTGACAAAAAATAAAAAGTGGGCGTTGTTAAAATCGTGGTTATGAGAATTTGAGGCCTCAGTCTGCAAAAAAAGAGAGAAGGTAAATACTGTTCGAAATGTCCATTGAAAATTCAAAGCGAGATTGAGCAAACATCTACAGGCGGTATGCCACTGTGCAAATTTAAAGCGACTGACGAAAACGTTATTTATGCGAGCTCTCGTCTTGACGTTATTAAAATAAGCGAAATTGAAAAGATTTTAACATTAAGCACTGCCTTGAATGTCAAGCTTGCATAAAAAAACAACAACTTATTTTTAAGAACGTCGCAGGAAGGAATAGACGCATAAAAATTCTGATGATCGTGCCCACTGAAGCCTGAAATAAGAAGGTGACGGATAAGCGCATTTACGTCACGAGTCCAACCCTGAAACCGCTAAGGGCCGTTATGCAAGTGCTGAAGATTGTGTGCGGGCGGACATAGGCTGAGTTGGCGCCTAGAACCTATACTTGACTTTGACGCTTATTTGGACAATACTTGGGCAACGATTTACGTGAACAATTTACTTGGAGAATAATTTTTTTTGAAATCCTGCAACTCAACCCAAATAAAAAAAGATGCAATTCCTTCGCTTTCCGGAAATAGCCAATCACTGTGCATTATGCGGCTCGTATTTAAACACTGGTCATTCCAAACCTTTTTCCTGCCGCGGCGGCCGAATTTCAATAACGACGAAATCCAAAAATAGCTGCGTTCTTTGAATTGAGCTCTTGGCATAAGAGCCCACAGGGTCTAAGTTATTCCGGAGTCCTTTACTAAGCAGCGCTTCGCAGACTGGAGTCTAACTTTGGCTCGCGAAAGTATGTTCTGACCTGCATTTGTGCCTCGATAAGTTTTTAGTTTACTTGAGTGGATGTATTTTGTTATTCAATTTATATATTTATGAAATACTGCATATATGTTGTACGTAAAAGCAGGAGTGGGGAAGTAGATAAAGGAGTACCAGTAGTTATGGCATCAGGCAACAGAAAAATTGTCAGGTGCAATCATGGACAAAAGTCTGCGGGGTGCAGATTAGGGGGAAAAAAAATCTGTTTTGAAGCGATCACTCAAATAAGGTCAATGAAATGCATAGGAGGATGAGGATACATGCGTGCTACATCTGCTATACGGATTCTATCTTACTGGCTAGCGAAGAATAACAAAGATTTTTTTTTCTGCGAATCCGCATCCCGCGAACTTTTGTTCATGACTGTACATAAGTACAATCTATTGACTCATACGGAATAATACAAAAAATATACACTACAGTAATATACAATACAATAACACAACTGAAGAATGAAATGAGACGCAAAAACATCTGCTGAGTCTGAAAGCACATCAATAAAGGAAAGCGAAAAAATTGGGAATTGTTTGCTAGAGTGTTCTATTCGAAAAATGTGGTTGAAAAAAATGAAAACGTACGTTTTGGTGCGCGCAAAAATATGTTTAAGGTTAAAAGGTTTGCTTATGGCGCTAGGCGCGTGTAGGATATTTGGCGATGTAGTTCTCGAGTCTGATGAAGTTAAATCGGGAATCCTGCATGCGATCTTAGTGGTCACCTTCCTGTTATTGTCTGCGTGAAATTTGTAGATAAGGAAAAACGAGCAAATCGCAAAGTTACCTACCAGCCAATTTTGCCATCCCAGTCAGACCAATTTCGTGATGATATAGAAAAAAAAACGAACTGGTCAGATGTACAAGAATCAGAAGACCCTAATATTTGATTTTGCTTATTCATTGATAAATTTACTAATCTTTACAAAGAACATTTTCCTTTCCGAACTATTAGCGCATCTAGAAAAATTACGAAACCTTGGATAAAGGATTATCTACTGGCCAAAATTATAGTCAAGAACTACATGTTTCACAAGTTTATTTAGACTCGAGATATGACTAAGTTGAAGGAATTTAAGAAATATAGAAACCGCCTTAACAAGGAAATCAGGAAAGCTAAAAGTGGCTATCTTGAAAATTCTTTCAGCATGGTCAAGCATGATTGCAAGTCTACTTGGCGGAAACTAAATGAGGTTTTGGGCCGTTTATCTATGTCTGACCCAATAAGTGAGCTGAAAATAAATGATCAGCTGGTATCTGGTTCCGCTCTGGCGGATACTTTTAATGAACACTTCGCAAATTTGCCGGTACTAACATTATCTAATCATGCAAACCCGCTCAATAATGAAAACCCCTATAGCGTTTTCCTCAGTGCTGTTACCGACAGTGAAGTGTATTTAACAATTATGCAGTTAAAAAATTCCGCCAGATGTGATGTCAATGACGTGCAAATTAAGCCGGTAATATATGTTCTTGATGCTATAGCACCTGTCCTAACACACATATTTAATTTGTGCCTAACCCCTCGAGTCTTTTCCGAGAGCATGCAAATAGCGAAAGTAAGGGCTATCTATGAGAAAGGTGACCATAATAATCTTAATAACTATCGACCAGTATCGATTATTCCTGTTTTTTCCAAAGGGTTAGAAAAACTTATGCTTGTGCGCTTTGAATCATTTTTTGAAAAAGCGAACAGTATAACCGATGCCCAGTATGGCTTTAGAAAATTCAGATCTACACAACTTGCTTTGCTACACCAAAAAGAATACATTTTAACAAATATAGATAGTAAGAAATATGTACTAGAGATATTTCAAGATTTTACAAAGGCTTTTGATTGTCTGAACCGCCATCTCCTTCTTTTAAAATTAAAAAGCTATGGCGTTCGCGTATGATCAATGTTTTGAAAATAAAGAAACACACAAAAACAACTGGATAGATGAATTAATGAACGAAAAAAAGAAGAAAAATGATTGAAAAGTGGAAGAAAATGAAAAGAAAAAGGAATACGGAAGGAGAAAAAAACACAAAAATCAAGAAAGAAAGCAATAAAGGAAATAAATAATATAAAAAGAAGTGAAACGTAAAGGAAGAACGAAAAGGAGAACTTTAAGAGTAAAGTAAAGAAAGGAAAAGGCAGAAAGAGGGTAAGAAAGAAAAGCAGGCAAGACAGAAACGAAGGAAAGAGAAAAACTAAAGAAGAAAGAAAAAGAGAGTTTAATATAGAAAGAAGAAAAGAGATAAAGGAGGTAATAACACACCGAACAGAGCAGAAGGGAGCGGGAAACTAGCATTCTCCCAAATAATGGCTGCAACATCGTGAATCCGCTGAGCGACACAGACCGGCTTGGCCGCAACGAGTTGCACGTCCATAATGCGAGTCTGCTTAAACTTAGTCAGTTGTTTGAGGTAAGCACTGTGCTCACTATAGCATACAGGGTTAAGCGGTTCCAGTATACACCGCCCTGGGTCACACCGCCCCGCTTACTTTATTACGACGATATGTTAGCGCAGCCACGGCTTCCAAAAATAGCACCCGAATCCAAGCGCGCGCAGCGTTAGAACATCTCATTTCCTTTATGGCTGCGTTTTTGTACTCCTTTTTATCCGTCTTGCCCTCTTTGGGATGACAAGGGCCGCTCCATCGAGGAAGCTTTGTCGCTAAGCAAAATCCGGACATGCCCCAAGGTCATGTGATGCTAACACAATATGAATGCCGGTGACTGCTATCCGAGAGAGATGTCTGTGGACGGAAGGAAGCCATGTCCTATTATTCTGCCAAGAATCGCTTGACCATTACTTTAAAGTTGAGTTCGGCATAAAAGACACTCCGAGAAAATTATACATGCAACTCCCTCATCTTAATTTACGAATACATTAGCATTCGTGGTTTAAGTTTTTAAACTGCTCCACTAACTCTGCTGAACACTTAAGTTAGAGATAAATTTTCTTAAATATAGAAAAATAGGGCTAGATCGAAGCTGGACTTTCTAGAAAGTCAAAGTTGCTAGCGCCTCACACTTTAACCACCGTCTTGGAAGACAATGTGAACAGAAGAAAGTGCAGGCTTTTAATTGGGACTGAGTCATGAGAAGACTAGGAATAGTTTCGAAGAAAAAGAAGAAAAGAACACTGAAATTCTTGGCTTTATTTAAATTGTCTGCATTGGAGGCCCCAACGACAGCCAAAGATAAAGCTTCACCACAGCTTGCAGTCCCTGCACGCGTGGTCATGACTAAGGACCTTTTTCTTTCTTCTACTTTCTCCCGTTGATTAACACGCTGTGCGACAGACCGTGAACAATTTCTGCCTACTTTCGGTTCATTGTTTCTCGGTGTTTGCTTTCGCTTTCTTTCTGGATATATATTTTTTTCGTTGTAAGTTCTTGGAGACGCCTGAGAATCTGGAGAAGCAGACGACGGCACTTTGGAACGGCCTCATTGTCGGCTGCGAAACAGAGATTGCAGACGACACATGTCAAAGCAGTTAGAAAGGAATTTGCAGAAGAAAAGAGAAACTCTATTCTATCGTTTCCAAAGAAAGGGAACGCAACAGAAATGAGCAACCCCGCTCTAGACGAAAAGAATCAAGGCTGCTGGAATATCGAAACCTAAGAGTGCGACACACACGCGAATCTTTGCGCAAGGTCACGCGAGGAAACGTTTATGCGTGTTCAAAGGGAAAAACCGGGGTAAGCTGTTCGGCACGTGAAGCACACCTTTTGACAAAATGAAAAAAAAAAGCAAAATAAAGCACGACAGAACGCCGGATCAAATTTCTGTCAATCCTGACGCTTTTCAAGAACAGATTTCACCACAAGAGAAACTCTACATAGAACGAGTGGCGTAAGTATTCATCATTCAGTGTAAGATCTGTGTAGGTTTTTTTTTTGCGTCATAAGAAAGGCGTATTGTAGTACCTAGGCTTGAAGTGTGTGGCCTAAAGGGTCAGGGGACCATTTCATATGTTAGGAAAAAAAGAAGATGCCTTTGACTCAGGCTGGCAATGCTGCCGCGAAAAAAGCAGGGAATAAATAATGAAGATATGAAACCCGAACGAAACAAAACACAGGGGGCGCTGAGGCAATGAAATGTATTCTACAGGAGTGTCCACATCGGGAACGGAGCCAAAAAAAGGAGGAGTATGGCAGATATCTTCGCCAAAAAAAAAAAATGAAAACTGCGAAAACAACCGCAAAGCGATACTGAAAGCGTGTGAAAACGGGAAACCTATACGCCTTTCTTTCGAAGTACTCCCCACCGGTGTAGTAGGGAGCACTTGTAGTGCACACCTTTTGAATGCACAAAGAACGGAGAGCTTTCAGTAGATATGCTGCCTAGGCGAGATCCCGATTCAAGAGTGGGCTGTCTAAGAATAACGTGCTATGGAATCCTGCTGTTGAGCAGACTTTGTGGCCCACGCGAAAATGGAGTTATGGATTCGGCAGAACAGCAGGCGTCTGTTTCCTTGCACGCATTATAAAGTAACGTCTTTTTCCCAGCATCCCTACGAATAAGCTGTTTCTCAAAAGCACCAAGGAGGTCTCGCTTTTTTGGCTGTTGAAATGTTTGAGTTATACTTTTGGGAATGGTGGCGTGACCAAAGAGATCCAGGTTACTCCTGTGCCTTTCGCGCATAACAAGTGATTCGAGGCGGTGGATTCACAATGATATAAACCGAAGCACTGTTCTTCTGAGGCGATGTGGCAAAAACGAAAATATCCGGTGCATCAGGTGCGAAAGAAACCGCTCTCGGCAGTGGTTGCGTTTGAGAACCCGTTTCATGTTTATTCTTTGCCTTATTTTCGTGTCGCAAATCACTCCAGTGGTGCGACAAATTTTAGCAGCCCTTTCTGCTCGGAAGCGCACATTCACTTCTTTTTTGAGAGTCATTTAGATCATACCATATTTAGTACCACTAAAATATGAGCTCAGGCGCTTGCTAGGTATATATATTGTTGAAGTCACATTCAATTTCAGGTTGGATCTTTCCTTCTTTCCTTCTTCCCTTCCTTCCTTCCTTCTTTCTTTCCTTCCTTCTTTCTTTCCTTCCTTCTTTCTTTCATTCTTTCTTTCTTTCCTTCCTTCCTTCCTTCTTCTTCCTTCCTTCCTTCCTTCCTTCCTTCCTTCCTTCCTTCCTTCTTCCTTCTTCCTTCCTTCCTTCTTCTCTTCTTTCCTTCCTTCTTTCCTTCCTTCTTTCCTTCCTTCCTTCCTTCCTTCTTCTTTCCTTCCTTCCTTCCTTCCTTCCTTCTTCTTTCTTTCTTTCTTTCCTTCTTTCTTTCGTTCTTTCTTTCTTTCTTTCTTTCTTTCTTTCTTTCTTTCTTTCTTTCTTTCTTTCTTTCTTTCTTCTTTCTTTCTTTCTCTCTCTCTCTTGTGTCTCTCTCTTTCTTCCTTGCGTTTTTCATTCCTTCCTTTCTTTTTCTTTCCTTTTGCTGTTTTTCTCTCTCTCTCTCTCTCTTTTTTCTTCTTTCATTCTAGTAATTCCTTTCTTTATTTCTATTTATTCCATTATTTGCATCTTTTTTCCGGCTTTCTTTTCTTTCCTTACTTTACTTTTCACAAAAGCTACAAAATAAACTAAGCACTCGTACCACTGAGCAGAACTGCCACATTCTGCAAGTAGTTCAAGCGCACTTGAAGCATAACGAGACGAAATGCAATTAAGAGTAAGGGCATCTATATTATTGAAAACACACACACACACACACACAACACACACACACACACACACACACACACACACACACACACACACACACACACACACACACACACACACACACACACACACACACACACACACACACACACACACACACACACACACACACACACACACACACACACACACACACAACACACACACACACACACACACACACACACACACACACACACACACACCACACACACACACACACACACACACACACACACACACCACACACACACACACACACACACACACACACACACACACACACACACACACACACACACACACACACACACACACACACACACACACACACACACACACACACACACACACACACACACACACACACACACACACACACACACACACACACACATCATATATATATATATATATATATATATATATATATATATATATATATATATATATACTCGTTTTCATCGACTTATGTATTCGTCTTCATCAACTAATACTATCAAACTAATATTCGCGGTTTGAGCTCTGTGGCGGTAGCAACAGCGAGATGTGCGCTGCATGCGTTGGCGTGGACCACATTTTGGCAAAAACATGGCACTAGAGGAATACGCGTTGGCGTTGAAAACATTGCTGCAGAAACGCGGCATTGGATCATAGGTCGCCTGCGTACATTGGGTAAATTGGCATTGACGATGAAAAAGTTGAAGACGCACATAAATGGCACTCTGGGTCAGTGGACACCTCAATCGCGCTTTCAGGTACGTGGCGGGGGTGTGAACTTGCAAAAAAAAAACTGTGCTTTCGCACAATATTTGTGCTTATCAATTATAAACCGCAAGCTAATTTACAACCTGAATGAGACAGAAGGAAACTGCGACGAGCACAATAAACGCGTGCACTAGTGCACACACTACGACGAAATCCAGCATGACTGAACGCCACTTAAGGAGGGCTCACAGGTTAGAAATTAGGGCACTACATCTCTGTTTTGTTCTTCGTGCACGCTTTTGCCCGTTGCTCTTTTGTTTTGCATGTGTTTTGTTATTCGGAGTAGTGAGGTTTTAGGTCGATTGAACAACTGGCCTCAGTTTTAGTTTTTGTCGTGTTATAAGTTTCAGATATTAAGGGAGACAAGCTCGTGCTGTTTGCTTGACTACATCGGGATCTAGTCTATCGAGAGAGATGGCTGTTGGGCGGTACAACTACCCGCAATCCAAGATTTGTAACTGCAACCTCCCACTATATCTCTCAAGTCTTCAAACCATCAGTGCGAACAAGACTGAGTGAATGATCAATATGAAAAATGAGTTGATCATTCAACTCATGAGTGCTAAAAGACTAAGTCTATCAACGGTCTGCATGCGGACACGAAACCAGCTAATCAACGATCGGCGATTGGTCTACCACGGTGGTTTCTCCACAATGTGACCTATATTGCAGTGGTGCACCCTTTAAAGGGTGCAATACATCCAGATTTGATTCATAAGGTTTCCGCAAATATGTGAAGCGCCCTCTTTCTTGAACAGATAGTAAAAACCATGTTTAGAGTAGGTATACATCTTTTTTTGCTACGTCCCGCATAACTCAGGCAGGAGTGCCAGGGTCAGTCGAAACAAAAGTTGAGCAACCTCCAAGAAGAAGGCGATCTCAGGAGAACCTGCTGGCCCGGCAACAGCCCGGGGCGTTGTATCGTTCCCACCCATTGGCCCCCTCTCCTCTTCGAAGACCCTCCAAACCACCTTCGCTCCCACCTCCTCCTCTCCTGGCTACGGGCGTTCGAAACGGGTGGGCCCGGGGTTTGTGGCCTATAGGTTTGCATACAATCCCTTCCCCCTTCTCGACCCGCCCGCCAAGTGTACCCAGGCGGCGAGGGCCAGCAGAGGCCCAGCCAAATGCAAGCAGGCAACCGATCAGGCGCGCAATGTTTTCGGAGAGCTCCGACAACTACCACGTGACGTGGTGTGAGAAACTTTGGCGAGAGCAACAGCCCTCCGTCTGGAGAGCGGCCGCGGAGCGCAGCGGTACTGAGGGAAATGTGCTGCCGCGGCGCCGGCAGCAGGTTTCGCTCGAATCCCGTCGGGAGGCGCTGGCCACTGTCTCATCCGTTCAGTGCCGCCGACTCTCCTTATTCCCACTTCCTCTCACTCTTCCTATCCCTATATCTCTCTCCTACTCTTCCATCTCCGAGCCAGCCTCTCCCGGTTCAGCCTCCTCGCTCCGATCACCGCGCTTATCTCTCCATCTACAAGTCTGCCGCGCTCGGCGTTCCCTCCTCCCTTCCTGCTCCTACCACCCTTTCTCCAGGGGCAGTCCCCGGGCCGCATGGCGTCGCATAGAAAAGCGCCGGCTGCGAGTGAGTGGAGTTCTGTCTCCAACGCGCAACGATCGCGGGCGCTGCTCCCGTGCTGTGCTCCGGTGCTCCAGCACGCTCTTTGTTCCTCGCCGCTTCTCGTTGACGTCTTCGTCGGTGCAACGCTATGTCGTCTACTCCTGCTGCCTCGGAGGCGTGTGCAGACGGGTAAGGGACTGGTGTCGTCTGAAAATTTCGTCGGAGTCGCCTGCTGCAGAGAAAGAACTGTTGCCCCCGTGCATTCGTGTACTTGCAAACCGGAACAAACGGGACGGGATCAGAACGTTTGTGCGTCGTCGTTTTGCGACTGTCTGCAACAACGCTAACGCCTTGTCTTGTGGGGCTCAGCTGCAAAACAGTAAGTTTCTTTGCATTTTACACTTAGTTTTATCTTTGCTAAGCTTTCACGCATGCAACACACGCTTCTTCAGAGGAGACGATGGGACCGCTGATAGTAGTTCTTTGCAGAGTAAGGTATTTGCTGTAGGAAGAACATCTTTCGTAGGGTGCAAAGTCCTCTATGGCTTCGAAAGCTACAGTTCATAACTTGTGCAAATTCCATTGCACTTTGTTCGAGGCGCTGCGCAGTGCCTTAAAAAGCCAGAGCGTGTGTTGCAGTAGCAATATGTTGCCCACCAAGTAAGTCTGAGTTTCCTCAGCAACTTCTGCGCAATATCTACAGGTGTCGGTTTTGCAATGCTTCTACAGCATCACGGGCTCTATTCGTCGCTACAGGGTGTTTATTTTTGTCGGCTTTTTTTCTCGAGTACACAGCGAATAAATTTTTAAGAATTCAGCTCGCAGACTACCGTGTACAGCAGACGAGGAAAAAAAAATAGAAGAGGCGTGCTTCGAGTCGCGCAACTGCTGATTGGAGCACTTCTTTCAGGCGTACTTGCAGAAGCGAGAAGTAGCGCTGCCTGGGTTTGCGCATTCTTCATTTTTTTTCTATGCTTTTTAACTCCATGAACCTCAAAAAAGCACAAAGCCGGTGCAGAAGTGCCGCATTGAAACCCAGGTGCCCTGGCGTTGAATAGTTTGTTACTTGCAGTGTACCATCCTTCAGCATCTTGAAATGTTCTGCGCCGAGTTATTTTTGTGGAAGCTCTACACAAACGGCAGTAAGCTTCTTAGCAGTGTGCTTTGAAGTGTTCTCCATTTTGCAAACATAATGTTGCAAGCGAAGCCCTGCGGATGATTTGTAGCCTTATGCTAACTTTTTCTTGAGGAAAAGCACAGTTTAAGGGAGCTGTGCACTGGAAGCACATTTCTATAATCGCTCAGTAGCATAAATTATTTAACAGCGTGGTACACATTGATGACACGTAAGAACAGAATACATGGATTGCCCTTTTGTCATGCACGTCTATTGCGCAGTTTTCCTAGTTATGCATGATAACCAAGTACCAAGAAACAAATTAATTAGCACTTGCTAACCTGTAATATATGCACTATGTTCGTGGCTTCTAATAGCCGGACATGTGGGCTACGATAGATGTCAATTTAGTGCACCATCTTCGTTTTGAGCTATGACTGCAACCTACTAATTTGCGTAGACATAAAGAGCCGCAGTTTTAACACCAAGCTTCATTTTATAACTCAGGCGTGACAAAGTTTTCTATGGTCAATTTTCGTTTGCTTTGAATAGTCCAAACGTTATTCCAAACAGATTGAGATGGTCGGCCGTCTGCGCTTGCCGTATACAAAACTGGGTATTCATTCTCCGTAGCTCCTTCGGGGCCTTGAAATAGAACAAGCTGCTCAGGCTTACCGAAAGCAGCCATCAAACCGCGGGAAAAATGCCCGTCATCAAATTAAATCTTTGCTATGCTACTAGTCGAAAAGAAAATATGATACCACGCAATTCCGAAAGTCATAGAGCATATACGTGTCATCAACCAACTTCAATGGTGTTGTAATTTTTATTCATATTCGCTTCCTTGTTTGCAGCGTTTTGGAAGCGTTGCGTTTAATAAAAGCATTCTTTGCTTTCAAAAAATATTCTTCTCTTTTGCCCCCCCCCCCCCCCCTCTCCCTCTCCTGCGCCGCTAAGACACATTAGTAAAACTAAAATGCATTGTACGATATTCTTGTCATCATGCGAACAGATGTTCAAAAAGAGGAGAAAAAAAAAAGTTGCTTGATGCAGAACTTTTAACGGACGTTGTGCGGGGCGTAGAGTGCACACCAAACGTGATGTTTTTTTTTTTCGCTGACTACGTCACGACGATTTCTTGCTGCATCCGAGAACAGTTTAGGGCGTCCCTGACAACGGTGCAAGGGCGCTGATGCATTGTAGTTCTGAGACGGCGGATGTTCGATTTTTGATTAGTCGCGTTGCGCTCGCTCTGGCGTGAAGTCCTTGACGTTAATCGAAGGCTGTGGTTTCGGTTTGCATATTCTTTTGCGGCCCCATTTTAAGGCTGGTGTCGCTGTGAAGCAAAAAATAATAAAGAGAACTTTGCTCTGGAGGAAAACGGTTGCATTTTTTTTGCTAATTTTTAAAGAATGCTTTCTTAGCAGTTTATGATATAATGTAACATGTCCAACATTCTCAGAGAAAAATTTTAAGATACTTGTATTATGGAAAGATCGAAGGTAATGGCCGATTATTCCGATGACTAACAAAATCTTTCTTTTAACGTGTTTCCATCGATCGCATCGAGCAGTTAAGGCTGTCATAGAAAACAAATCGGGAGTGCTTTAGGCGATAGCAAAAACGCTAATAGCAAAAAAAAAAGAAGTGCAAGACTGCCGTCGGGTGGTCGGCGAACATATTGACTGCTCTACTGAAATGTCACATTATATGAAAAAAATTGCGTTCATAAACTCTTTCCGATTCAAAAATTACTTTGTCCAGAATTGTTGGAAACGAAGTGCCGCGATTTTTTTTTTCATAGCAGGAAAAAATATAGAGGTGAATGTTCAAAGACCTAAGACATTTGGCTTTACTTTTACTCATGCGTGTGTAAAGAATACATTGGCATTCTAGTCGTAAGGCGGCTACGCTCTTTCTCTGTATGTAAAGATAAAAAAGTCATCAAAGCGGAAACGAAGTGACACGGCATGGAAACAAGTACAAGTGATGACCCATCACCGTCAACAGGCCCGCTGGCGGAGGATGCGGGGAGGGTTGAAACGGATGTCAGAAAATAGTGAGTTTTAGTTCCACGTACGTAGAGGCATCACGTACGTAGAGCTCTTACGGGTGACCAGTGCGCATGCGCAGAACGCAAAGGGTATGCGCGAATCTCACGTACGTACGTGAGATTCGGATTTTTACGTTGCAGTCATTGCGCTGCTTGCGTACGTAGCGTTGACAAATATGGCGGCGCCCTGCCCGCCCGCTTCACAGCGATAACAGCTTCGTCGCTAATTCCTCGAGGCGATATCGTGTTCTAAACTGTTGCATACGCCTTCAATTTGCCCATTCTTACCCTCGCTTAAAGTTTCAAGCGACAAATAGCTTTTGTTTTTCAGATATAAAGGCGATTTCCCAGCTGTTAAGCCTAACGAAGCAGCACTCCGACGCAGTTCGACTGGCTTGGCTTTGACTCGTCTTGTCTTAGAGTGGCTACAGCAGTGTCTTCATCCGTCAGTAGATGGCGCTAGGAAGAACGCGCGGCGTCTGTCGCGTACGTGCAACTAAAAGGGTTTGAAACTACATGCGCGTATGTTACGTAGACTTCTCACGTTTGCGTACGTGAACTCTGTACGTACGTGAAACTAAAACTCTCTAATGTCTCTACATACACTCGCTTTCTCACTTGCTGCGCCCTTTCGCCCATGGTTAAAAAAGACACTTCGTTGTATGTATCCCAAAACAAAAAGCAGTGCATTGCTTTCATATGAGTAATCCCCAGAGCATGCATCGCTGAGGTCAGGCTGATACCTTGCGAAAATGAAGGGCTGTCTTTCGGTTTGGGACTCCCTCTAGGACTTAGTTTGACCTACGATAAGATTTGTTCCTGTTTATTTTGTGCAAGTGATCTACACTTGCCTCCTGGAACGGAACACCTGCGTTTATAATAATCTGAAGAACGGTATTTGCACCAATGGCGCACTTACGTGAAAACTGAGAGACGACTGGTCGTCTTTTAATCTTATTTTCCTTCCTACTATTATTAACAGTAATATCACAAGTTCTTTTACTTCTTCTACAAACGCAAAATGCTTAAATGGCGTTGCACGTTACCGAAGCTGTTAATGCGACTTCAGTTCAACTAACAGAGCTTCTTCATCCTGCATTTGAAGTATTTGTAGTTTTATGCTGAGGTACAACATGCAAACACAGAACATGCATGAAAAGGAGAACTTCATTTGCGCAATAGAGCCGTAATAGTTTCCATTTTTACACAATAAAATAGCTGTATTAAAATAATTTGCGCAGAGGAAATATGTTCATAAAAAGTTATTGCTGCCTATACAAAAGGAGAAATTGATTATTGCAGATTATTAATGCGTTCGTGTTTACACCGTGTGCACCTGCAGGCTTTTAAAAACCTCTAAGGGCGTTCAGAGAGTGATGCTAAGCACTTGCGAAAAAGAAAAAAAAGCTAATCCGCCACACAGATAAGCACCGACTAAGTAGGAGTTTGCTTAGAGTGAAACTTAAACCGGCCTTGCTATTAGCACCCCCCAACATTGCTCGTGCTTCCATCAGCTCTGGCCTAGTTCTACGACACACACGCGCGATACTTTTTAACTGTTCGCTGTTGTATAGAAGATCCGACGTTTAATTTGTTCTGTTTTCTGACAGTTTTCAGTTTATGGGGCCCGTTGCAAAATATTCGCATGTCTTTGAAATAATACTGAGCGTCATGCGTAAAAAGTGCCCTTATAAAAACAATATGCACGCGTTTAACCCTGGTTGCTATGTATTGTAGGCCAACCAAGGGCCGAGAAATCAATAGGTCATGTGCAAAAAAAGAAAAAGCTGGACGTTGGAAACAAACGCAGAGGTTAAAAATATTCTTGCAGTAAAACTAAACCGCTTCTGACTCATAGTGACACTAACCGTGATATACAGGATGCGACGTGTGTATAGCGATTGTTAGGCTGTTAAACTGCAAACGTGTTCTAAAATATGCAATCTTTACACTCCCTGACCTGCCAAGGCGCTGTAGGAGAAAACAAAAATTACTAAACGCTGCCTACTCGAGTTCGTTGCCCTCTCATACGCTACATTGGATCGGTGTAATGTGAAACAGCACTGCCCCTTTTTGTTCTACGCGTCCGTCTCTGCTCATCTGTATTCAAGCTAATTGCCTTCTCAGCCTACCCCTCATGTAATGTCCCTTGAGGACCTTTGAGGAAAAAATAAAAGTAAAGTATAAAAGTATCGGTTTAACCTCAGGCCCCTTAACGTGCATTTGAGCGTTGCTACATTTTAAACCCAAGGCCGTGGCAACTGCGCCCAAAGGTCACCACGTGCAACGCCGTCCCGAGAGAGGGCGCTGGCTCGAAACCTTTTCCAGGGACGCTTTCGTAGCAATGCGTCTACTTAGAAGGCGACATCTCCGGCTTCCTCGCTCGGCGATCAGGGAGGAATTCCGCGTTTACTTGACATTTAATCAGGCTGGAATTCGAAAACAGCCGCCTGCGTCCCTGATATGCACTCCGTTTGCTTCACGTGACACGCATTCGTCGGCCACGCTTTAGACACCGTGCAGATCACGCGTCGAGGTGCGCAGTTGTTTTTACTTCAGGGGGGGGGGGGGGGGGGCGAAATCAAATAAGAGCGCTCGCCTCCCTGCCCTGTCGTTGACATTCGACGCGTGCAGTCTTGCCTTTCCTTCGCGGGGCGCAGAGGAAAGACTTTCAACAAGGTGAGACTCCTGTGCGATGCCTGAAGCGAGTGAGGCGCTTACATACCGCTGGTATATGTGTCTGGTGGCGTTCGAGGGTTGTTGGGTTAGAAAAAGAAAAGAGGTATTCGGGGCACGAAATCGAGACGAAAAAAATAGGCTTAAGTAGGACACGTGATGCGCAAAAAAAAGATGATTGGTGGCATCGCTGGGGCGACGCGGTGGACGTCATGGGAATGGAAAGGAACGGTAAAGGGTCAGGTATACGGATGTGGCGTAGAAGTTTTCTGCAACGGGTGGCCGAGTTTGGGGCGAAGCAGGACTGAGTGGACATCACACGTCAATCCTTCGGCTCTGGAGAGGGCTTAATCAGGCTGATGTAACATGGACTGACTCACGGCTGACAATCAAGAATATTGGCGGCCTGTACTAAACCTACAGGAATGACATATTATTCTTATTATTATTAGCAGCAGTAGTAGTAGTAGTAGTGCAGCGCAGCAGCAGCAGTAGTAGTAGTAGTAGTAGTAGTAGTAGTAGTAGTAGTAGTAGCAGTAGCAGTAGTAGTAGTAGTAGTAGTAGTAGTAGTAGTAGTAGTAGTAGTAGTAGTTACGTCACTAAAATGCAAAAAGAGTGTCATTCAACCCCGAGATGAAATCTTTTGTCATCCTCAAACGTCTCTTTCGCCTAACACCGAGAAGCGTGCGAGAATTAATTCAAAACCACCGCAGATAAACAACATAAAAAAGCGCAATCTCTCTCAATGAGGCATTGTCCTTTTCTTGAAGTTGACAGCCGGTGTGGATAGATACGCGGCAGTGGTACTCCGTTGCCAGGCTGCATTGACCGCCCAGAGTTTACTGACCGAGTCACGCCGTTCTGCGGGACGACCTAGTGAGTGTGCACTCAGCACGCTAAAAATAGACCTGTGTACCTGAGGTCAGGGCTTTGTCCAGCGGAAAGGTAAAGGACGCAGTCGTTGCAACGGGCGCCCCTTGATGGCGCTAGTTTAGTGCAGGAGGACGGGGCAGGACATTTATCTTGCTATTCTTCTGTATGTATTTTTTAACACCGAAGTCTGTATATGAGTTGACCAGATGGATAAATGGCGTAGTATATCGTAAAAAAAACTATAGCACTCCACCACTGGTTTTTGAAATTCAAGTTATGTCATCAAATAGCCCCAGGTGGTTGAAATTTCCACTGCCTTTCACGACTGCGCCCCTCATAGCCTGAGTCGCTTTGGGACGTTAAACCCTCATAAAACCGAACCGAATCAACCAAGTTATGTCAGGACGTACTGTTGGCTCTTCGGGTGGAACGCGTTTTGCTCTGGAGAGGACAACGTCTGCGAGATTCTTTATTTTACATTTATATGGACACCTAGAACTCTGTTTCCTGGCAGCGCAGTCGGATAATCTTTCTCGCACTGGGGAGAAAAAAGATAGAAGCTAGTGCTGAGAGCAAACTGCAACACATAACATACACAACACCATGCACACCGATTTTCTAAGTGTGAACTTTTCTTAACTATCCAGAAACTTGTTTGGGGAATTTTTTTTGTTCAATCTACGACCGGCAGGGCTAGCTTACTTTGACTAAACATGAAGCAAGTATTCTCCAACGTAGCATCAATCTGGAGACTGGGAAAGAAAAAAAAGGCATTACAGCTACTGCAAAAAATAAATAAATAAAAGTAAAAGCACAACTGTTGCGCCTGTGCTATTAGTGTGACGGGGGCATACATCAGGTGCCGCATTCAGACCGGCGGCTGCGGAGGAATGCGCCGTTTTCAGCAAAACACAGTACAGAGGCGAGACCCTTGAACACACGTGCGCACGCATGTTAAGCAACTGAAACCCAGATTCAACTCCTCGAGAGCGTGAAATGCGTTTTTTTTCCTTCAAAAACTACAATACCAAAACTCATCCTTCTTTAGGACTCATGCACCTGCATAAAGGCTAGTGCATGGGTGGTCTAACGCCGTTGCCTGGTAACAAAATTTTTCTGAGACTTATTTTTGACGCTATGCTGTAACGTCTGCGCAATGTTTTATAGCTACGCAACCGTAAAAGGGCGCATAAATTAGCTTCTGCCAGAAAAAAAGACGGAAGCGCATTATGCAGCGAGTGTTTTTTTCTTTATTTGTACTCTGGTCCCAGCCCTTCAAATCAGTCTATAACGCCGCCTACATTAGGTGATGTGACTTTAAGTGGTTATCGGAAGCTCCGTTACCAATATTAGAGCTGACAATAGTTATTCGTTCTTCAGACGTGGCCTTGGACGTTGAATGGCTCCCGTGAATCAATTATTAGGTAATTCGATCGATTTACCTCTGTAGTGGCCAAGCGACAATAAGTCCGATAAAAGCTATGATATTCCTCCATTAGAAATTATTGTTCTCTAAATTGAGTGAATGTAAAACACTCGTAGATTTATTCCCCGAAATGGGATTACTGAATGTGAAACAAATGTAGATTTATTTGAAAAAATGTGACTACTGCCTAATCACAGGCAAGAAATTGCAGCGATTTCTGTAGGTTTAAGAAGCATCAGAATGGGCTCGCGTATTTGGGCTCATATAATAAATAAAAATCAAAATTAAAACGTTCCTACGGACCGCCAATGTTAGGGTAAGCTCGCAAAAATTTGGCATTTTTTGACGGTAAGGTTGCCTTTGCAACGAGTAATCTTTCATCGGGCCTTCAGGATCTCTGGAATATGAAGCTTCTAACTTGGCTGCATTAAATGTGTTCAGAGATGTCACTTGTGGATTGCAGGTTGCTCCATTGTTTCGTGAACTGTATGTGCGGGCAAACGAACGGACAGACAACCTTGTGGTCTTTGTGACAATGTGACGTTAGCCCTGTAGAACTCGAGACAGTGACATGCACAGTCCCGTATGGACAGAACAACTCAAGAGAACAGTACAGCAGTTGTCTGTTCTTTGAGCACAGCAGTCATCTGTTATGCGAACATTTTTGCATCTTCTTTATCGCCTTGTTTCCAGGCTTGGAATCTTAGTAAAAGTCTGGCAACACGCCTTTTAAACTTTGTATTTCTCTATCTCGAAAGGAAATACATGACATGTGCTGACAATATTAACACTTTCATGCGTCATTTATTATTTTGATTAAAAGCAAACGTTACCCCGCCTCAACAGTATACACAGGTACCAGGAAAGACAGTTCGTTAATGTTCCAACTGAACACACCTACGGCAAAGTTTTTATACACGTGCAAAAGATTTCTTACTGCCAACGTCGTTGGAAGCCATGTTATTAATATGCCAATATTTGTCCCGGCAATTTTGAAGATACTTTTTTTTCGAAGATGCACATGACGCTAAAATTCAGGCAAAACAAAAACCATCATTAGTACTGGTAGCGAAATGTGTCTGCCAAGCAATGGCGGACGGCGCGGTACCAACGACCACTTTATCTTTTTTTTAAATGTGATATTGTGCTTTGGCTTGTCGGCATAAAAAGAGACCCTATTCGCTGGAATAAGGATGACGAATTCGCATCACACAACAAATTCAGTGTTATGTAGAGCACACACTGAGAAAAAGCTGCCAGTTCAGAAAGCACACAGTTGTGTGAGAATTACCTTAAATGGTTAAATTTTCTGAACATTGGTAGACTGGCAAGGTGAACATCGGTGAAATTCCGCTTTCGCTACACAACCGGCAAATGTTCAAACAAATAAGGACCCCGGTTTCCTGCAAGACGACGCATGGAAGTGTGCTTGCCACATCGCGGTCACCGCTCAAAAGAACATAAAATAGGCACGACCCAGAAACCGCAGGATTAAAGGAACAAAGCAAGAAAGAGATAAGGCAGCACGTTAAAGGCTTCCGACGAAAGCTGGTTAGCGTCAATGACGCGCTCAACGACGTCCCTGGCGTTGCTAGGCGGTTAGGCAGGATTACCCCAGAAATGACGCAACAAGGATTTGCGGGCAATTTAATCGCAGAGCATTAACTGGCGATGCGTTCGACAGGCATGTACTAGCACAATGATGAAAAAGGGACGACCTGAATAGATTATTCGCGGGGATATTGGCGACGGACCAGTGCTTCGGAGCACTATTAGCTATGCTAAGCTTCTTAACGTTTCCAGAATGCTGCGCTGAAGTAAAAGTAGTGGCTTCCTCGGGCAGTGCTGCATCGATCACGTCAGTGAGTTCTGTGGGTAGACATCTGCATTTATCGCTACTGCCGGCTGGTGTGGATATCAGTCGCTGCTGGTGATTTTTAAGGTAGATAGCAAATTATATGACGGCTGGGACTGAATGGCAGTGACATCAGCCTCGTAGAACTTCAAAGTCAATCAATAATTCCATTTAAATAATTGGCCATTTGAATAATCGATTAATTCGGTGGCCATATTCAACCAACCAATCAATAAAAGAATGTAAAAATAAAACCAAACCATATTTATTAATGAAACTGAATTTAGGACTATGTAATTGATTTATGCCCCGCCGTGGTGGCTCAGTGGTTAGGGCGCTCGACTACTGATCCGGAGTTCCCGGGTTCGAAGCCGACCGCGGCGGCTGCGTTTTTATGGAGGCAAAACGCTAAGGCGCCCGTGTGCTGTGCGATGTCAGTGCACGTTAAAGATCCCCACCAGGTGGTCGAAATTATTCCGGAGCCCTCCACTACGGGACCTCATTCTTCCTCTCTTCTTTCACTCCCTCCTTTATCTCTTCGCTTACGGCGCGGTTCAGGTGTCCAACGATATATGAGACAGATACTGCGCCATTTCCTTTTCGCCCAAAAAAACCAATTATTATTATTAATTGATTTATGAATAATAAGCAATCAGTATTCTCACATAACTTAGAATTCATTGAACACTTGTCATTCAATCGATCGATAAATCAATCAGTCCGTCAATCAAATGATTGGTTAATTCAGTGATCAAAATAAATCAACCAGTCAGTAAAGAATGTATAAATAAAACTAAACATTATTTACTAATGCAACTAATTCATTACTATTTGATGTTTATGAATAATAAGCCAACAGTTAGTGCACTCATATATCTTAAGAGTATTCAATGAACACCTGTCACGAATGTTTCAGGCATCTGGCCGCTGTTCTTCGCAGGCAGTAGAGAGCGAAAATTTGGTTCGTAATGTCTGTCACACTGGGACCAGTGAAATCCACAAAGCCTGACATCTGGCGTCGCTTGATCTAGATGTATTCGGTTTTCGTGGCATTCACTACAATCTGTATCCGCCTGTCGCGCACCGTTTCTTTTTTGTCTCTTCTCGTCCATCTCAAACTTCAAACGGCTGAAGACTGGTTAAGAACAAGTCTTTCGGATCTTCACGCTGGGCTTCGCAGCACTTCATTACTAAGCGGGGAAAACATTACGATCGCTGCATGCGAGAGCTTGGTTGTTCTTTAAATGCTCAGAGCTTTGCCTGAGCTCCCTGGGCTGTCGTTTTAGGAGCTAGCTCTGGGACCCTGACTGGAAGCAAAGCCCGGAGGCGTGATTTGGATAAACCCGCGCAGCGCAATTATTGTATAGTTGAATTTGCCTGCACGCAAATATTTTTTAATCTGGATCTGCGCATAAAATATATTGAAGACCTATTGCGACAATAAACGCTGAAATCCGCTTAAAAACACATTATACGTCGGAGCACCCTAGTCTTGTAAAGTTACGGGACGGTCAGACGTCTGATCGGACAGTTCGCGAAAGCAGTTGAATTTTAAGCTCGATGATTTCTTTGATGCTTTGACTTTAATGAATGATTTCACTCTAAGCCGAGGCTTCGCACACGCGACAGTATTTTTCTGGGAAGGGGGGGGGGGGCGCAGAAGGTGGGCAAGGAAAGGGGGGAGGGTAGTGCTTCTGTAGAGTGAGAATGGGTGGAGTTGAGTCTAAGGTGGCGGTGGGTGCATGACATCCCCCTAGCTAAGAGGAGGCCGTTGGAAGGGAGCTTGTGGGCTCACTATTCAAAGATACAGACAGAATCCGCCGTTTTCGCATTGTGACACTTGGAATGCTTACGAAGTAAAAACTAAGACGCTATGCTTACTGCAGCTTCTCGGCAGTATCAGACTATCGTGGTACTCGTGCCTGAAAAGATCGACGTTACTAGATGAGCACCGCTATTTTGCGTTCTTTATTGCATGCAGTTACTGTGCAAGAACTAGGGCTAAAATGGCGACCCCACTACCACGCCCACCCTTTCCACAAACTTGGAAACCATGGTAACCACCATTATGGTAACGCCTATTCGTTGATTGATTTTGATCACTTAATTAGGCATCTTTTTGATTGCCTGATTACCTCAATATTTATTGATTGATTGACTGATTGACCGTTTGATTGAATGACAAGTGTTCAATGAATACTAAATTTCGTGTTTTTTACGGCTGGCAGAAGTGTGCATTGCCATTTTTGAGACTTATAGGAATAGCGTGAAACGGTCTTGACGTCATTATTGGCGCTCCTAGCACAAGTTCATGCAATGCTGACCATCTCACACATAGTGAGGTCCTTGTCAGGTAGATTACTATGTCATGCAATTGGTCCCCCACTCAGAGTGGTAGGTTATAAAGAGGCATTACCATGATGGTCGTTACCATGGTTTTTTAAGTTTGTGAAAATGGCGTGCGTGGCAGTGGGGTCGCCACTTCAGTCCTAGTTCCTGCACAGTAACTGCATGCACCTGATGAACAGGAGGAAGCCTCTTTTTAACCTACCACTCAGAGTGGTAGGTTATAAAGAGGAGTTACCATAATGGTGGCTACCATGGTTTTTTAAGTTTGTGTAAATGGTGTGCGTGGGAGTGGGGTCACCACTTTAGTCCTAGTTCCTGCACAGTAACTGCATGCACCTGATGAACAGGAGGAAGCCTCTTTTTAACCTACCACTCAGAGTGGTAGGTTATAAAGAGGCATTACCATGATGATCGTTACCATGGTTTTTTAAGTTTGTGTAAATGGCGTGCGTGGGAGTGGGGTTACCACTTTAGTCCTAGTTCCTGCACAGTAACTGCATGCACCTGATGAACAGGAGGAAGCGCCTCCTGGAGGTCGTTATGAAGAAACGCTGTCGCGTTCAAATGCAGCTGTGCCGGTGTCAGCGACAATTCCACCGAAACGGCTCAAGAAACAGAGCCGTGGCGAAAGCTGAAGACTGATGAAGTGAAAACATGCGCGTGTTGTTCGAAACGCTCCTTTAAAAACATACTCGGATTAAGCTCAAACTAAATCCGATTAATGAAAATTTTGCGCGCCCTCATTTTTTGTCCTGAATTAGTAACTGCAAGGTCTGCAGGGCGTTTTAGGTTTCGTGCTTCTTAAGGTTGGCAGGACTGTGCGTTGCCATTTTTGAGACTTCTAGGAACAGCGTGAAAAGGTCTTGACGTCAGAGCCGGCATTTCCGCTTTGGGCTTTTCAGCAGTTACTTTCGTAGCAAAGAAAAGCAAGACAAAATAACCCGGAAAACATGACGTGTTTTGATTGTTGCGCAGATTGGCAAGTCAGTCCGGGAGGGCTTTATGATTTTGGCTTTTTTTTTGTGGACAGAAGTGCCCATTGCCATTTTGGAGACCTTCAGAAGAAGTGCGAAAAGTCCAGACGTCCCAAGGGTTTTTCAGCAATTGTGTTGCAGTTAAAAAAACACAAAATACCAAGATAAAGTAGCATCAGACGCCTCGGTTAAATTTTCTGTTTAGATGTTTGGTTTTGTTTCTTTCAATACATATTCCTCCCATCTCGCCGGCTGAAAGGTTACAAAACTGTTCAGCCACCGACAAAACAGCTGCTTTGCTTAACAATTACTTCATCTAAACTGATTCAACTAGTGCATTACCTGTCATTCAAGTCCATCAATAATTTGCCGACTTGGGTGTTACACGCCCGTGTGCTGTGCGATATCAGCGTATGTTAAGGAACCCCGTGGTGGTCTAAATTATTCTGGAAGCTTCCATTATGGCGTCCTCCTGGTCTCTGTGTCGCTTCGGGGAATTAAAACTCGCAATATACATTTTTTTGCTTGGCAATTGCTGATTTAAGGATTTCATTCGAAACTGACGCGCAAAAATATTATTTATACTTCGCTCATCGCTACTTCATTTTATCAACGAATATTGTTAATTACGGCTTTAATTACCGGCTACTTCACTCAAAATGCTGTATTTGCAAATCGCCGGCTTGACTAGTTCTTATCCTTTTATTTAAAATAGCCTCAAGGCTGCACGACATTATAGAAGGGAGTGGTTATACAAAGTAACAAAACATAGAAATATGAGCATAATATTAAAGAAGGTTGCTAGTTATACAATGTTAGCTAAGGCATTCTTGAAATAAACGGTGATCATTAATTAGTGCCAGTGGTGCGGGAAGGTGATTCGACTCGTTCGGATGTCCGGGGTGAAAACGCGTGGAAATAGGTTTTCATTCTGCAGAATGGTATTCCAACCTTGTGGGCGTGATCCATCCGTGGTGACACGTGCTGTGGGGGTGAGATAAGTTGTTCGCGCAGTTCTTCGCTTTCATGCACTTTAACGCCGACTTTACCCTCACTGTTCGAGCAAGCGCATTCATATCACCTCTTACAATGTCTTGGCTACAATGTAAGAGCGAGGTTCTCAAGACATGTTCAAACCAACGCGTCTATGGACTTCTCTTTCTAAGCCTGCTTTCAGGTTGGACCGGCAGGTGCAGGTGCTAGGCACAGGTAGCCTTTCTTTCGAAACCTCTCAAAACTACGTTTCGAGAGAGCCTCCGCCGCCTCTTTAAAACCTCTCCGTTTCCGGTCATGCTCAACAGATAGCGTCCTTCACGGTCTGTCTCCCTTTTCTCTCTGCTCTTCATTCGCTCTTTCTATCTTCGATGTCACAGTGGAACCGCTTCTATTTAGAGGAAAAGCCCATTCCGAAGGAATGCCTCAGTTCCCCTCTCGCCTGAGGCTCGCATTGTATAAGCGAATGCCCGAGAGAGTCGGAAGGAAATAAATTGTTTGCCTTGAAAGAAACCTTCATAGGCTGTCCTTGCTTCCTTTTCTATAGCCACCGTCTTCAGCGAGCCCGTAGAGAAGCGGTATATATTGCAACAGCGTCTCAAAGCGGGAAGTCAGGCGGTAAAGTTTGATGGATTTTGCGCGACCAACCCACCCGCGGTGGAAACTCAGGTCGTCGTCATCACGGGGCTTGAGTGTTTCCTCTTTTTAGTGTTGTTTTTGACATCCCTCACGCTTTAGATTTCAACAAGCTTTGGTATTTTACCAAACAGCTCACCTGCAGCGGGTCTCATGTTGCATCTAAAACGCCAATAAGTCAGTTATATTTTTATTGAAAACACCCGAGACCCTCAATTGGCGATGACGTGCTTTTGATCGGTAAGTTATTGTTATTTAGGAATCGCTAAAAATATAAATAAAGCGAGGAAGAGAAGAGAGAAAAATAATTTTTTTCAGAGGAAGCTCACCTCATAAAACTTTCCTGCCGCTGTCATCATATACCTGCACTGGCTTTTAGATCCTCATTTCGCTATCCCTAATGCAGTCTTCTGTGGGGCCGTTACGCGACGCCATCAATTATTCATCTCTTTAGCTCAAAGTCGACGTCCGTAGCCTTTTGCGCTGTATACCGTCCTCCGTGACGTAGGAGCTGTCAGACGCATTATATAACGCATTAGGCCGGCGGCTGATAATAGCCCTTTCACTAACGCCTAAGCCGTAGCGCGGATGTATATCCTGGAATCTGCGATTACATTAGGGAAATGGGGATCTGAAGCGCATAATTAGCTGCGTGCCTCGTACGCCTTTATTCCGCCTTAACGGCTTACGTCAACTACAGCAGCTGGGTAAGAACAGGTTGGAATGTATTTGGGCCTGCTTTTCTTAAGCCCACGAACACTGGCTAACATGCATTCCTCCAAATGGTAACAATGTAGTAATTGTATTTCACGGTACTCATCAATGGAGATTGAACTTGAAGGTTGACAAAAAGCTTTGAGATTAGATATTGAGGACATCATAGCCAACTATGGGGAAGAAACTTATCAGGGCAACGCTATGAGACAAAGAAATAGCAGTGCGGATTAGAGGCTACACTCGAGTTAATGCCATTCTTGAGGGCATAAGATTAGGAGGTGGACTAGTACTGCAAATGCAGAATTATATGCAACTTTAAAAAATATTTCAGATAATCACATTAGTTTAAAACAGCTTCAGCCGTAAGTACCTTATTAAAGACTGCAATTTTATGTTTCTGTAACCTTCACGGTCCCGCTTGAAATGTAGTCGGAGAAGTCGTTAAAAGGCCGCTCTACAGTCTAAAACAGTTACAGTGGAAAGGAAAGCTTGCGTTCCCTGAAGGCAATATTTCTCAGGACTATAGAATGACTGCATTTCCAGTCGTATTTCATATTCACGCGAAAAAAAAAAATCCTTACTGGCTCCCCATTTAGTGTTCACGTGAGCACGGCGTGTGAATGAATTCAGCAACGTGGATTGAAATGCGCAATCAGGATACTCTTCCTTCTTTTAAGCCTTTCTTTGAACATTGCAGTACACAAATAACAATAGAACAAAGCTGTACAAAGTGGTCATGCTACGCACGTGGCAATGAAAGTAGGATAACGATTAATAATTATTTATTTCTAAGACATAGTTTCCTCACCCACGCCGCTTGTGACGCATCTTAACGACCCTTAAATTTTTTGACACTCCATTGGCTGTCCATAGACGTTTGCCAATAAAGTTTATAGAATTTTACGCACAAATATTGTATACTATGCTCGTTTTTCAACAATACAAATCCCATATACAGTCTATAAGCAATCCATAAATTTATGGACATACACTGCTAACAAACTTCTATCTACAGGCACACTATAGACTATGAACTGACAAAAGAAAATATTAATTGGAAGACAACAGAATCTGAAAGAAGTCTATAGACCATCTTTATAAGGGGAGCATACAGCGTGAGCCTGCATTTTTTTTTGCGTCCCTGCGCTGATCCAAACGGGAAAAGAACACAAATGATAGTTGCACATAAGTAAAAGCAGAAATGAATAAAAATTAACATTCCCCACTACTAAGCGTTCGCTGATTTACTTTCAACATGTTAATAGAGAAAAATATAAAGAAGTGCCCCACTGAAAACTAATTGCACACAAAGGATACTTGTGCAGTTCTTAGGATTTTTTTTCCGTCCAAAGATTAGAGAGCAGAGCTTAGCCTAAAGACGAAAAAAAGAAATTTTACCGTATTTCACGGGGCTTATTTTGTTTTTCCTACATTCGGCTGCTAGCGTGAACCAAACTAATCTCTCAGAAGCCACTTACGAACATCGGTCTTCCGAGAGCGAAACTCGGGAGCAGGCTCTCGAAAAAAAAGAGAAGAAAAAATGTTCACAGTGCCTAACGATTTCCTTTACTGAATAAAAAAAAAGGAAGGGAAGTTTTCCGACGAAAAGCAAGCATACGCTTGCGGGGTAGACGTTCTGTTTCGGCCCTTTGGACATGGGTTAACTAGCCCTAGACAAACCGGGTGCCTCATTAAGAAAGGAATAGTTATCCGACAAAAAATAAAAATAAAGAGGAGATGAAAAGACTCGTTCGCTGAAGCAATTGCGTAAGGTACCTGCACGTACCGCTCGTTTTGTTTCTGTTCCACTTAGTCGCCCCTGAAATCGCTCCTACACAGTAGCAGGTGGCCCTTTATTAGGGAGCGAACGTTGACCTTGTAACGAACAACAACCAACGATTAAATCTACGCCGAACCGTTCTGTAGGCCTGTGTTATGCTCCCTAAAAAAAAAAAGAAGGGAGCGGTCGTGCACCTGTGTTCAACATGTACCGACCAGGGCGGGACTCAACAGCCGTAACGGTGACGACGCGGTCGAGTGATTTGAAGCAGAAGTAATGAAGGAAGGAGAAAAAAATACGCGAGCAGGTGTTCTTGTAGATACTCCATTTAAGCCTATGCACTGATATATTTTCACAGAAGCAGACAACTGCTTGCAGAAGACAGTTCGTCTGCTTCTTTTTTTCTAATTTTTTGATCCTTTCTTGATGAGAAAGGTTTCAACACTGTCTACTTTTGAACGGCGAAACTGCAATTTTTGTCTACAGTTCAGAAAGTAATCACACATTCCGTCAAACTAAGAGCAGTGAGTGTGTGGCAGAAACAAAAGAAAAACGCAGTCCGGATTTTTATACTCAATATTTTTATACGCAATTTTTATACTCGATATTCAGGCGAAAAACTTGATGGCGCAATGAAAGCAATGAACAGTTTAGAAAGTGGTATATGTTATTTATTTGGGCCCAAGATGATGAGGAGGAAAACCAATCATAGATTCACGCGTTTCAGCACCTTAAAATTAACGACGCAAAAATGGGAATTGTTTTATATCAGTTGCTAGAAAGATAAACATATCAAAAACTAATGCAGCGAGAACAAAAATAGCGTGCACTGCGGATGATTTCCCACAAACATGGACATAGTCAGGGTAAAAGTATTTATTCACTCATTTCAACTTTGCTTCTCAGATTAAACCGATCGTTCCTAAATATTTACGTAAAGTGGGAAGCGAAATTAAAACCGCCACACGTCAGGCCTAGGCGCAGTTGTGTGGTTTTTTTTTCCCTTGCTTGTTTTCACCCGTTTTTTGCACAAGAAAACTATGTTTTGACAGTGCAAAAACCTCCTCGCGTAGCTCCAAGCTAAAGCCTTACACGAGGGCCTCTTCAGAGGCTTCCTGTACACGCGAGGCATCTTTCTACGGTGGCAGCAAGCAGTCCCCCATACACGTGATAACGCTTAACATAAGGATGAAAAGACGGATGAAAAAACAAAGATCATGAAACCAAACAAAAAAAAGCTAAATAAGTTACTAATGTTTTTTTCCGATCCTTCAATTACGTGCCCGCCATCTTGCACGTCCTTCGCCATATCCGCTGTCGTGTTGTTATTACTAGAAAAATATTTGCCGACTCGGGTATTTCTTGGCCACGCGTGGTCTTCGATGTTCCCTGCAGACCCTTCTCCGCTTGAGGTGGGGAGTGCAAGCAGAAAAGTAGGGGAGAGTACAGGAGGACGTCTTGAAAGCGCTTGTTGCCGAATTCAAAAAGAAGAAAGAAAAAGAAGCAAAAACAAAAAGAAATGAATTCCGAGCGACGTGTCGAACAGCGCTTCCGTGAGGCTTCCGGAGGTGTTTGGAACGATTCGCATTTTTATTTCTCTATTAGTTTTTTTCTGCACCGATGTCGATCGGAATTGCACAGCTAGGAGCTCACTGCGCGTATACCTCCGGGATAAATCGAGCGCGTTTATCGGCATGTCTTTGTCGGTGTCGCACTTTCAAAACAAGGACTGGCAAACAAATAAACCAGGGAATTCAGAGCGATCGAACGAATGAACCGACGCGCATTGAAAGAAAGAAAAAGAGGAGAAAAAGCAGAAAGAAGGAAAGAAAGGAAGGCTCTAAAAATATTCAAGAAAAAACAAACAGAAAAATGACATCAAAAGCGCCTTTCTGCAAACTGGAGCCGCTACGTTTTCCCGCCGTTTTTTGCCTGTCCGATCTGGCAGGCGCGTTTACGGCCTTCTTTAGTGTTAACGTACGAAAGCTTCGTCGTATTTCACTCTTCTTTATGGCCGTCCCGCCGCTATTCACCAGCGGCGCCATTCAACACTATATATACCGGGCGAAAATGGCTCGGTATGTGGGGTACATGGATCACGAGCATGGCTGGAAAAACAGAACCGCTTCTAGCGCCCATATAGTTGGACCCCTCGCGGGCTGGGTTTCTACTGCCTTTTTATTTTAATTTTCTTTTCGGGTGCGCTTTAAACAGCCGACATATCTTCCGTCGTGTGCACGCCTGCATTTCTTTGTAAGCCAGCTGCAGAGTTGTTTGCCGGCACTAGCGCGTCTGTCTTCAACGCGGAGCATCTGGAAGATAAAGGCAGAGAGCATGCCAATGCCGCAAGCAAAATGGGAGATGTGCCTGGGTCAGGAGGGCTACTATTCTGTGTTGTTTTCGTACTCTAGCGTTTTCTTCACGCTGCCTGAAACGCCATATTCAAATATACTGAGATGGAAAGACAAAAAAAGAAAGAAGAAAAAAAAACAGCTCGGGTTAAGAAGAAATAACTCTGATGTTCTGTTTTCTATGCGGCTCGTGCTTGTTTTGAGATGACCTTTTCAGACCTACGAGAGAAAGAAGAGAGCTGGCACTCTTAGCATAACAGAACAGTTATTTTCTCCTCGGTGCTTTGTTCATGTCACGAGGACAAGTGCAAATTGTTTGTAGCTTTCAGGAGAGGATGTGTTTACCTTCCTGCTCAGTTTGTCTTGTAAGTACCGTGTAAGTACCATTGAAGTACCTTGTTACAACTACTCTGTAAATACCCTCAGAGTATCAGTGGAAGTGCGCCAATAGAGCAGAAAGAAAAAAAGCTGAGTCAGCCGTAGACACGTGCGCAAATTGCTTAGCCGAAGTACGTTTGGAGCTCGTGAAAACATGAAAACATGTACACAGAGGACAAGCATTCAAGCTAGAACGAACGGGATTGATTCAGGTGCTAAATCCTAATAAGAGATTTGAAGCTTGCAAAACGGGAATCAGCGGCAGGCCACACCAGGAAAGTAAAGAGCATTGCTAATTTGGAGGTTTGTATGTTGGCTCAACAGGGGATTGAAGCCTCCATCAAGACAACAGCGTGACTCGTCTTTCCACAAGGCGGTGTGGGGAACGCATCGAATAAAGGGGTCAATGACAAGTCAGCAAGACGATAAAGTTTCATGACACACGATGGTAAAGAGCAAGGCATCACCGCGGGTCGTCTGCAAGCTGAAGGTCGGCTGGTCAATGTCAGGGCCACATATATCTAGCCAAGCATAGTCAAGCCTAGCCAAGCCAAGCAGAAAAAATTCTGCACGGCTGTCCTGGGCAATACGGATCGTCGTCTTCACCGTTTTGTATATTTACGTGCGTGGGTGTTTGCGAGAGAGAGAGAGCGGTAGATGGCGTTGGAAATCGTGGCTTACGCAACTGGTCGTGTCGCAATGAGCCAGCTCAACAGGGCGGAAGCGCCGGTGTCGTGCCTTTCAGACGGAGGGGGCTTGAGCAGCACTGTTGACGTCCGCACGTCCAGTGGTCCTCATTGCAAAACTCGGCGGCGTCCCCTCTGAGCGAAATGACGGTAAGCACAATGCATAGCGAGCGCTCAAGCACCCGCTGACCTTCTCAAGGGGTGGCGAGCGTGGAGGAGACGCCTGCATAATAAAAAAGAAAAAGAAAATGAATGAAGCATACTTGCGACTTTGCGCGTCCGCGGATGGCGCGCGCGGGAGAAAATCCTGTTTAACCCCGCGGTGACTCCTGGCAAATGTCAAGGAAATAGGATTAGCGACTCGGAGTTGGTTCCGGCGTTTGCTGTCCAGGAGAAGATTGGCCTCACAATCTCGGGACGGAGGCGTCGAGGGTTGAATGCCTTCTTCTCTAAGTCAGTAAGGCGAGAGATAAGAGCTGTTGAAGGGAAAATGAGACGTCAGGTTTTCGACTTCTAAGGACAAAGAGGCGCCGTCAGCCCGGGTGTAGAAGCGGGGATGGTGGTGACGCAAGCAGGGTGCTTATGCAACCGGGGCGACTAGTTAACGATCCGTATTCTAACCTGTGGAGCATGTAATATGTGCGCTGTACGCAAGCAGGAGTAGCTGGACTTGTGCTAAACAAGTACGAGGAGGAAATAATTTAATGAAAGGCCTTTCATTCGAGCACTCGTGCAAAGCTCTAAGTATGAGACCCATTCTTCCGACTTTTGAAGCCGTAGTTTGCCCCGGTATGGCATGACGGCTGAGTTTTTCGCCTAAATACATGCATGCCCTCTCGGCGTTTTGAATTACATCACATATGCAAGAATAATAATAATAAGAAGTGATAGAGGGTGAACGGAGCCCCAATACTTATAATGCAGGGGCTAGTATTGGAAATCGGTAATAATGCTTTTTCTCAGTAGTTGTACCCTATATTCCTTGCGCGTTTCTGCACATTTTATCCTCTTCGGGGTGAGATAGTGGAAGAAGTGGTGAGGAAGGAATGGCGTTGTTCGACACAATAAAAGTGGATTTCACAATCAAGCTGAATAAAGTTGACAATGACGGTGACAAAGACGCTCTGACATCATCGTCATCATCTGGCACTCCGTGGACGCGCCGAGAGCAATTTGTTAACACACCGGTGACAAAGCACGCTTACAGCATCTTCGCAGAGGTGGCGGCGGAACGCTGCGATTAACCAGTCAGACGTCGATGACAAATGCTCGGACCAGGCGTGTCGCGACGTTGCTCTCATTCCATCTGTCGCGCTCCTTTTTGCTGACGATTCAAATAGACATGAAGATGTCGAAGATGGAGACAAGAATAAGAAAGACTGAATAAACGAAGGCCGCTATTCGGGCAGTTTTTTTGGGAGTGAAAACTTCTCACCATGACCAGATTTTTGCAGCGACAAGGTCGCTGAAGGCTTGTTCAGAGATCGCGTCGTTCGAAAAGAACGAAATGATCACGTGGTAAGATCAGGTGATCTGACAGCGTAATAAAACACGCGAGCGGGTCACAGAATAAGCTAGTCCGGCATTTAAGTAGGTTACATGACCCGTTGATCCTGTGACCCATTGGTCACGTGGCCAATAGCGACACGAGCAATTAATTATTAACAGGCGGCAATACCCATTTAACCACTTGCAAACCATGACTACCCTGACAATGAAGCTCGACTACCATTAGCGCATCTGTTTTTCATCTTTTTTAACCAAAAATTCGTTTTTCCTATTTGGACGCCTGCTATGCAAGGATGAAGCGGCAAATGCAATGTGTTATTGATTCTATACTATAATAAATTTTTCTGGCGCACGCTACCTAAATAGTTTTACGTGTTTCGTCCCAACGAGGTCCCACAGCTAACTGGCTCAATGAATGCCGTCACCTCACCTTACACCCCTGTCCCGCATAAGGACCACGGCAGTCAGCAGTATTCAAAGGAGCATCTCTTGTGCGGTGGTTAACGCCAGCGAAGGTAACGTTCAAGGCAACACGATGAAGACCTGCCAATGCGAAGCTGCCGCTGTTGCTGTGATGGTAGTCTGGCCACCGAAAGGGGAGGGCTGCGTGTCCTCTTCCCGAGCCCATGGCTCCCTGATCTCACACGCTCCCGCTCATTCCCGCGAGAGCGATGATCCGCGACCGCCGCCTGCCATCGCCAGCGCACTCTAGCGGCGGTAGGGAGAAAAAAAGTCATCATCGGCAGGCATGAACCGCCGGCACCATCATCACACGCCCACAGGGAACACCCGCAGCTCAGCCGGTGTCGTCACGCAGACGCGCAAGCGCTAGAAAAACTACGCTTCCCTCTTTCTTCCCTACACGTTTCCCCTTGCTCCCTAACTCCTTATTTTTTGCCCCCTGCGCCTGCCGCCGTCACGGTGCTTTCCGGCTCTTTGATCGCGCGGGCGGAGACGGAACATCGTCGTGGGGTGGCACACTTTTTCTTTCTTTTTCTCTCTTCCTGCCTGCCTCTGTCATAATCTTTTCCCACTTTTATTTTCTGCCATTTTTACTCCATTCTATGCCTGCCTATTGGTCCTGCTTGGCCATAAGCTTCCCGGTCCGCAGACACTTGTCCATCGTATTTTGGTTTTTCCATCCTGTTCTCATTTTTGCGATGGCTGTATCGAATTTTTTTTCACTATTCCTTTATGGTGCGCTATCGTTGGCATGGATATTTATGAGCCACGTATTTATGTGCAACTTACAGCAGCTCCCCCTTTATATCTCCTTCTTATTGCCTTCGCTTTATTCCTGTTTTCTACTTTGGTTCTGGCTCCTGCTTGCGCACCTGTTTCCATGGTCGTTTTTGTTGGCTACGCATTTTTACTCCGCGGAAGCGTTATGTATCTGACCCTATACTCCGTTTTATACATCAGGTGCACAACGCTGTGAAAGGTACGGAAGCAGTCCGGACGGGAAAATAAAAGGAGGGGTGTTACTCCGCGCTTGTTCTGTGCTCGAGTGGTCTAAAGGCACTAGAAAGGTACAGCGTGACGTCAGCAGTTAGAGTCTATTTGATCAAGTTCATGACAAATGTGTCATGTAGTAAGCCTGCAGACAAAGGATTCATCATGTTTCGCTCACCACAAAGAATTCATTACTTTTTGGTCGCGGATGCAGGCAGCGCAAAGAAGTGCGTTAGCTTTGACAGCGTTGCACCTGAAGTATGAAACGGAGTACAGAACTTTACGTCCTATTTCCTTACTGTTTTATCTGACATGCCCGCGCTACTAAAGAGCGAGGTAGTTTCTTTCCTCTTAATGACGCGTACGCAACAAAGGGCGAGATAATGCAGTATACATTTGGGCAAGGGAAAGGAAAATGAATTAGATGAAAACGAAGAGAGCAAAAAAAAAAAATGAAAACTTATCAGGAATACGCGAATGCACTGAGGAACACACATTGAGTCCAGTACAGTATAATATGCGCACAGTTCATGCGCACAGTTCATGCGCACGATCCCAACATGTATACATACACACACACATGACTCTCGGATACGCGTGTGAGTCGGGTGTTTTTTAAGTACTAAGCGGCGCGTATTTTTTGCCTCTTCTTGAAAATAACGGTAAAGTGTGGCTACCCTTCGCGGTGCGTTTTACCCTACAATTATGCAGAAATCTGACGCTGAAGCAAGGAGCGCCTTCAGCAGTGGCCTGCGTACAGCTGTACCGTTCTCTATAGTGGACACAACTTGTCTCCTTTCGGAATTGATGAGGAGGGCGACGGCTAGGTACTGGGCCCTGCCAGACACCCGCCACATCCGCCTTAAACGGCTAGATCCGACGATGACCTTTTCAGTTCCTCGCGGAATACCTCGCCCTATTGCATGCGTTATCCGTAGACTACGTTTAAACGTGGCATTCACGCGCAAATACTTGCACTTAATAGGACAAGCGGACTCCCCGGAATGTACCACATGTGGCGTGCTAGAGACTATAGAACATGTTTTATTGGCGTGTCCAGCATATGCACGTGAAAGACTCATACTCGCATCTGCTCTGAAGGCTATGGACACATCGCTCCTCTCTGAGGATTCGATCCTCGGCGCTTGGCCAGATAGTTTTAGAACTGTAAAGGCAACGCGAGCGCTCTCACGCTTTTTGAGCGACACGGACCTTGTCTCGCGTTTGTGATGTCAGAAAGTGTGCCTTGTTTTTCATCTGCCTCCTCCCATCATCATCGTCCCCCATCGTGACCTTCTATTATCTCCTCTTCCCGTCCCCCAGAGCAGAGTAGCAGGCCAGATATTTATTTTTCAAGCCAACCTCTCTGCTTTTCCTATCAATAAACCCTCTCTCTCTCTCTTGCGGTCCTCCTTTATTAGTTCCTAACGCAGTTGCGTTTATAGTTTGGTACTGTCAGTAAACCTCAAATTGCGCCAGGCATGTTATGAGGTTGCATCTGTATGTGGACTTTGGCGGCGTTATCCGAACAAAGCGTGGTATTCACAAATGAAACTGGCCTCCTAAGAACTGCTTCTTGTGTGACTTTTTTAACACTCCGACACATAAAAGCAGCAGTGAGCTATTTTTAAAACTGAAGTCTGTTGAAAAATTATCAAGTGCACAACCAATCAGCCTGGTGTATTCTAAAATAGGGATTCTGTTGGGAAATAGGACGTTCTTTGCGGGCTGGTTGGTTCAATTTGGTGTAAGGTTAGAAACTGCGCAAAATGACGAAGACAGCAGATAAAGATTTCTGTTTTACGTATTTTTACCGGGTGTGTTTTGTTGCGCTTTCAGCACCACAGTGCAGGTTAAAACATTGTTTGTTTTCGAATGTGTAAATTTTAAATTTCGTTTGTAAAATTTTCTTCCCAGTCTAGATATGTCAACGGACACTGCATCGCAAAAATTCAAACGCAAATTTGTGTTTTGCAAAGAAAAAAAATCTAAGAATGTCTTGACCTGTAGCACGCCAGTAGGAACTCAAAGAGTTTAAACAGCCTTCTGTGGCATTTTCTTACCTTTTGATAAGATTCAGAGGAAAAATATATATTAGAAAACAATGATCTGGAGACAGAAGAGTGAAATTTTGTAAGCGTCGTCGTAAAATTATTTCTAACGTTCTAAAAAAATTTCAGGTGAGTACATCACGAACAAAAAAAAAATTGCTGAAAGCTCCCCCTCCCTTACCCCCCCGCCCCCTCATTCCACCCTAAGGTGTCCTATTTTCCTCCTTTTATTTTCTCTGCCTTTTTTCTTTTTCCCGTGACGAGTTTTCAATAACGTCAGTGAAGGCAGCAATTTAGTGACTTCCTCGAAAATCCAGGGGCAAGGACGGCGCCTTAGAGCGAAGAGAAGTGACCACGAGTTACAAGGGCGACTGAAACGCGCGCACGGAGCAAAAAAGAATTATGTTACATAACAATTAGCCAGGTTCCACGCTCCCGAATAAGACCCCATTGTGTTTGACGTCGAGAGGCCTCAGGGGTGATGTGATGATTAAGGATGGAAGAACGGAAGAAAAATAAAAGAAAAAGGAATAAAAGGAAAGAAAGGAAGGGAATAAAGAAAGGATGGAAGAAATTAAATCACTAATAAAGAGAGAAGATAATGAAGCAGGGAAGAAAAAAAGAGGGAAAGAAAGAAAAAAGATGGAGACAGTAAGTAAATAAGCACTGAAAGATAACGTTCTCGAGTGATCGCCTTTCTTTCGCGGTCTTCTCCTCTTCCAGATCTCTTCCTCACGCCAAGCACTCCCAACAGAGCAATCTGCCAGCGAATAGACTCTGTGAGCAGCTTAATGGCGCGAAAATGCCACACGGAAATGTAACGCGCATCGCGTTGCTTCCGGGGTCCCTGTTTGCTGCCGCTGATGAGAACACAGCGGCTGACCTATTGAATTCTGCTGCCCTATTTGCGATTCTTTGTAGGGCGTGTCATACCTTGCGTGGTGTTAGCAGCTTTATCGAAGCATCGAATAGTAGCAGTCTTAAAGGTTGGGAGCCGACATAAACCGCATCTCAGTGACGTGGTTCACTGACTGTTGAAAAGGCTAGGGTCATCATATGGCAAGAGGAAATGTAAGTTTTCTTTTCGGAGACCTTTGCTGCTTGGCAGTTATTGTACCGAAAGGGTCCATAAGCTGGCCAGATATTTTGGAGCTGGTGAACGTGACGAGATATCAATCAATCAATCAATCAATCAATCAATCAATCAATCAATCAATCAATCAATCAATCAATCAATCAATCAATCAATCAATCGATCAATAATAGATCAATCAATCGATCAATCAATCAATAAAATAACTAGCGAATATATCAAACAATCAACGAATCACTCAGCCAGTAGTCAGACAAATGCTAAGTGATTCACTGATTTAGTTATCAGTCAGACGCTAGTCAGCCAATTCTTCGGTCAATAAATCAGTCGGTCAGTCAGTCAAGTAAATTGAAACACTAACTACCTTTGTTCCCCCAGGGTAGAAGAGGTGATGCCGATGGCGGCGCTGCCTACAACCCAACATATGCTCCACGTCGCTGTCTAGACAGCTGCACATCAGACAGCCGCTAACGGAAATGTACAAAAAAAGGTCAACAAACAATGTCGCGTCCACATCTCGTCATGCCATGTCTCCCTTTTCATCGTCAAACTCAGTTATGCAGCGAGAGACGTGAAGGTTAGCCGCTGATTAAGGGCACCCATTGTCAACAAGGAAGCCAGCTAGCTGTGCCTATAGTATGCTATATCTTAAAAGGTTTTTTAGGCTGTTTGTTGACATTAAATGGATTTCTGTTAGAAGCGCTTGAAGCGACACTGCGGAGGAAAAGGAAAGAGAGAAGGCAATGTTTTGGCGAAGTGAAGCGTAGCACACGTATCCACCCACACGCACAAAAATGGTAGCATTCCTGGGGAAAGCAGTTTCTTTCTTAGCACCGAAAGCTATAATTTCATCAGTCTTGCCATTGTTTACCCTCCCTGCCCTTTCGTTATCCCGAAGCGAAGCTGTCATACTTATTGCCAGCGTGTCGGATATGACACACGTTGTCGACGCTATGTCAAGTTGTGTTGTCAGTGGGGATCCAATTAACTAAACCAATTAGGCGTCGGTCGCGGGGAACAGAACTGGGCGAATCGTAAGCAAATAAGAAATCGAAAGACAAAACAAAAATCCAAAAAAGAGGGAAACGAAGTTGATTTTTTTTTCCCGCATGATTTATTGACGAGCCACGTGTTACCACCCTCCTCGGCATATTGGTTGCCTTCTAAGACTTGCAAGCGTGCAGAAAGTTATGACAGCTGTTCTTTTCTCGGAAATGCCAGCTAACCTCAACAACTCCCACGACAAAAACAACGTGGTGATACAGGGTGAGGAGAAAAAGAACAAGAAAAACAATCAAAACAAACAGAGGGATGGAACTGAGTCTTTGAGCTTGGTGCAGCATACAGTTCAGAGTTTTGTCGATGCAGGGTTTCCAGGGTATCACTTTTAGACTGGCGGAGCATGGGCGCTCGATGAATATTGTGGCCGCCGTGTTATCGCTGCAAGGATCTAGATAATGTGGTAGAGCAACGGAGCTAAAAATAGAATGCCAGGGAGCAAAGTCAAGCATCGAATGAGAGCGAGCATGTAGGCGGCATGCTTCTCGAAGGTTAATATCGGCAGTGACGTCACGGCAGTGGGTCGCGAGGCCTTCCTCTGCATAACAAGGAGGTGCCTTGAGGGGCGTGGGTTGAGGAAGAGAATCGATATTACTTGGATCTCGGGCTCAAAGTTCGGCTCCCGGGAAAAGGTATCAATCATAAGAATAAAAAAAGGACAGAACATAAAAAGAAATTTCACGGCGCATAAGCATGTTTCCGACCTAAAATAGAGTGATCCTTGAGAATGCGTTATCATTCCTTTTATATTCGTCTTTTTCCGGAGAGATCTTTCTCAGTTTTCGAATTTCGGGAACGTGGGGTTTTCTCTCGGCTTCTATAAACTGCCTTTCAGGGACGCATTCCTCTAGAGGATTACAAGACACGTGCGTGATATATTCAGTTATTCGTTGGTGGAGGTTCGGATGTTTCGGAAGTGCCTCGTGCAGCACGTTCCACAATGGGAACAAGGATGAGATCTTTATTCCTTCAAAAGTATGCTAAGTAGGTACCACAAAATCCCCCAGAGGTACAAAGGAAAGCGACTAAATAAGCTTCGGGAAAGATTCGGCACACGACTCTCAACATTGTCCTAAGAGTTAAAAATAAATTGTGGAGCGTGCGGTAGTTGAAAGATGGAGAGAAATTTTTTAGGTCTCCATTTCCGGAACAAAAGAATAGAAACGTCAACAGAAAGATGAAAGAGCCCGCACCAAAAGTCTCATTTGTGCGTCTTTGGATTTAGATCCTAAACTTTTCGTCCACTTTTAAATACAAGAAGAGGAACTTTTGTATAGCGAACGAAATTGACGACGACTCGGCTTAATTAAGTCTGTGGCCACATGTAGCTTTTCCCTCAATGGAGCAGCGGAAATAAAACCTTCCTCAATTTCTCTCTTGAGCTGCGGTGTAATGGGAGCTGTAGTTTCGGACCTCTAAAGAGAAGAGTCACCGTGCTCGCTTAACTATTCAGCCCCGTTTCAATTTGGCGAAGTGCTCGCCCCTACTGCGTCCCCAAGGTCGGGAAGGTCTTAAACGCCGCGTTCCCCTCTTTTCGCGACCTTGCCCTCCATCGGATTTCCTCCCTCACTCCTATTTACACTTTCTTGACCCCATCTTTACTCATGACGCGTTTTCTCTTCAGCTTCCTGCTTTCCCTCAACCCTTCCTCTCCCATCTTCTCACGAGTCCCTGAAAATGCCACCGAAGCGTCCGTATCTGGACTCTTTCAAGGCTTTTCCTACCGCGACGTCAGTTAATTACCGCCTTTTCACTTCCTCGAGACTCCCTAAACGCGGCACAGTTTTGGTCGGTGCCTGGACGGCTTTCTGCTGCCGATCGCAATGAATCTTTCCCTGAAGACCCGTTTCTTCCTTTCCTTCTCCCTGATTTGGGTCGACGGCCCAGTAGCACCGCTTCCCCGACACTGGAGATTCACACACGTGTGAGCAGGTGAGAGGCCTGTCGCGACATTCGGGGGCCATGACCGCTGGAGAGATTGGGGAGCCAGATTGGGAAACTCTGATGATGCCGGCATTGCCGTCGCCACGTTCCACAAAGCTTCTTGCCATGAAGCTGTTTGTTTGTTGCTGGAAGGGAGCGTGTGCTCTAGAGCAGGCGTGTTTATATATAGGTAAATAGATACGGAGAGGTAGTTACATGACAGACAGACAGACAGACAGACAGACAGACAGACAGACAGACAGACAGACAGACAGACAGACAGACAGACAGACAGACAGACAGACAGACAGACAGACAGACAGACAGACAGACGGACGGACGGACAGACAGACAGACAGACAGACAGACAGACAGACAGACAGACAGACAGACAGACAGACAGACAGACAGACAGACAGACAGACAGACAGACAGACAGACAGACAGAGACAGACAGACAGAGACAGACAGACAGACAGACAGACAGACAGACAGACAGACAGACAGACAGACAGACAGACAGACAGACAGACAGACGGACGGACGGACGGACGGACGGACGGACGGACGGACATATTGCCTTTATGTGCGGCCAAAACAAACCCTCAGAACAAAGAAAACACATTTCCTTGGAGGCAAGCAGGGGCTATGCTGAATGCCTAATGGCACGCCCTGTCGGTGCACTTATTGGTCCGTCGTATCGCATCGAGCAGCCTTTCCAGTTTCCTGCTTTGTGCCCTTCTTTGACGATTTCTTTCAGGGCGGCATTGTCAACGACGGGAAAGTGTTTTCCTCTATTGTAGCTGCTCTAGCTCTGGGAGTCTGCTGATGTCGGTGCGAGCTTGTTTCTGTGTTACGATGGCTGCGACTGCTTCCGTATCTAATCATTGAAAATCATTGATTTTCTACCAGCCATATTTGTTCCCCTTGCGTTGCCTGAAGGTAGACACCTGCGATTGTGTTTCGCATTGTGTGTGTCTATTTGCCGCTCTAAAATGAGAATATTCCTAGGTTAGTTATAGCGGGAGTCGTTGATAATATATTCGGTTTATGCCAGTGTGGTTGCGTCAGGGAACCAGGAGCTGATGCACAAACGTCAGCTAGGATTTCATAACGCTATTACCTTCGAAGAAGGTGACGGCTGGTGTAGTTCTTAGATGACACCGAGCGTATACCTTAATGGTGTCGTTTGCTTCCCGAGCAGCGCTAATGCCTAGAAATTGCGAAGACGCTCTCAACCGAGATTCAATATTTCAACTAAAGGAATTGTTAATGAGTGCTTCTGCCTTCATTTCGTTTACGCACATTATTATGCGTAACATAACTCCGTCTCTTGAGACAATGCGTTAGCAAGAGCAGCGACCGGTGAACAGTCTGTGAATCCCAAGTGTGGCTATAGAACAGTCTCAGTGCTGCGATAGCCTAGAACACGACACTGTGTAGATAAGGAACCGGAGTTTTTTTTGCATAGTGTTCAGGGGGCTGTAGCTTTAACTTGAGGTCTCGGCCAAGCTCAGAGTTCATTAGGTCACGCTTAAATTTCAGAACATTCAGGAAACAAAGGTTTTTTTGTTTGCTTTGGTTCTGGTTGACAGTGCATGGGCAAGCCAAAGATGCAAATGCATGCTTCGGCATCGACGCTCAAATTTCGCGTCGCATGTAACGGCTTAGGCAGTCTTTTTGCAAATTTATTTTAATCTCTATTCTAAGAGATCCCACACCATAGCCGAATACGGCAAGACTCAACTATTACACTGCGCAGTTTAAACATCGAGAGTAAGTAGCCAAAATAGATTAATACAAAACAAAGGCAGGAAGTGCACATAAGCGCGGAACGCCCTCTACCTGAGAAGCAAAAGCGACTCATGCCTATATCCCTTGAGGAAAACTATACAGGAGGCAACTAACTTATCTATGCCGTTCCCAAAAAGCCACTCCGGACGGCGCGCCTGGCGCTATTGTCACCTTTGAAGGAAAGTCATTGGCCTCCGCATCCTGCGAGACATGGCGTGCATAAAAGGGAGCCGATATATGTCGCTCGACGCTAAGAGCAAGCAAAATACCTTCGCCGCACGATGAATAACCGCCAGGCCGAGGCTCAGACCGCGCCGCCATTTTTCTGCGCGATCAACGATTCGCAGACGGCAAACTCAAGAGCAGGCGTTGTCATCGTCTATCGAGGCTCAATAGCAGACGACGCGCCTGCATCGCGATGCAGACGAAAACAATGCTATAGGTGCTTTGCTCGACTTCGCCGCGTAATGCGCGTTGCCGCGCTCCATAACGCTCTATATATACACGTCTGGAACAGTATATGGAGAGATAAGACGAAAGGAGGGGGGCACGAAGCGAAGTTCGCGCTACGTGGTTTATTACTCGCAGGCTTCGGCGCAGGGTCCACCGCGTCGAGTGCTTTCGCGGCTCGGCTGCAGTGGCAAGGACGCAAGGCGAGAGGCGGAGAGGGCCGTTGCATCCAGTTGCGTCTAAATTAATAATGCTCCTGCAGCCGATAAGCGCGCCGCTGGGATAGCTACCTTCGCACACTGGGTATAGGAGTGGTCAAGGCAGCCAGGAACTCTGGTGACCTTTACTGCCGCGGTCGGGGGGCAGGGACGTAAATAACGGAATAGGGAATAGAGGGAAGAACAAAGGAGCCGAAAAACAGAGAAGCACTATATGTAATGAAATGCGGAGAAAGTAAGAATGAAAATGGGGAAGAAAAGGAAGAGAAGAGAAACAATGAAATGAAAAAAAGAAGAGGGGAAAGCGAGGAAGGAAGAGATGAAGGAAAGACAGAAGGAGAAAATTAAAGAAGGAAGGAAAAAGCGGGGGACGAAATGTAGGGGGAAGGAGAGAGAAGGGAAAGAAAACTAGGGAAAGGAGAAAGAAATCGACAACGAAACGAGCCAGAGGAGGCAATAAAAATTCCGAGTAAGTCAAGAAAGCTTGCTTAGTAAAACGACAACGCCGCCAGAGATTAAACCACGAGCCTCATATTGAGGCCGCGGAGTGTCGCTGACGATGCCTTGGGAGTACTTGCGAGGCCACGTAACTAGCTCCCTATATGAGCCATCACGACAGGTACTATTGCGAGCAAGAAAACGGAAGGACAATATAAGGAGCAGGCCTGAACAGGCTACTTGGGTGGTGGCTCGAAAGCTGCGGTTGATACTTGCACGGTCGGGGACTACGAACTTCATTGTACTTTCACGCCTACGCAGTTCATGTACCTCCCCACTCTTGTTTGCTTTCGAGAAGACCGTAACTGCTCCTTTGTTTCATCTTTCATTTACACGGGACTTCATTTGGCCCAAAGGGAGATATAAAAGAAAAGTGCGCGGCTATGCTTTCAGAAACTTCTCTAACAAAACTTTTGGAGGTTCGGCTAAGGTACGTCTGGGTGAGCGACCTTTTGGTGCCATTCGATGACTACAGTGTATTCTCGAATGAATTGCCAGCCCTCCTGCATTTCTTGTTTTCTAGAGACGGTTTCATGTATTTTAGAAGACGCCGACAACTTGAAGATGACTTTAGAGAGCCTTTGTCTTTTGCTGTCTGTACCGTAGCCGCTACTGGAGAGTTGTTCTGAGCTGAAAGAGAGCACGAAATATATATGATCGCTCCTAACGCGGTCATCAACGTCCCCGCGCTGATGAGTCACACATTTGTTTCGCCATTTATTTATTCTCCTTTCACGTGCTCTTTAATATTCGATGCGATCCAGTGATTGCATCATAAAGGAACGAACGCCAAACGCTGTGTCCCAATATGTCATGACTTTCCGAATGTTGATTACAGCGGGCAATGCTTTAGAGCAGGTTCTTAAAAAACAAAAAACAAACAAAAACAAGTATCATTTCTTGAATTAGCTTCTCTACCTGCTCCACCTTTAATCCCAACTCGATGAGTCACAGCGGTGAGGTCAATTAAAAGCTTCTAGGTCAATGAGAATTTTCAAACCACAATGCCTCTTTATTCTCGAATCGGAGTTTTCATTCACAGTGCAACTTATCAACGGGATTACTTCGTGACAGCTAGCGTTTTCAAATCGCACCAGTCGTTCACTGAAAAACGGTGCTTAATTTATAGCCATTTGGGCAATCAGGCAATCAGTACTTCGAGTGCGGTTAGAATTTAGAGCGATTTTCTAACTCCGATCAGGTATCGGAATGTTTAGCTTTGACTGTCTGTTTGTAGACAGTAACCCTTTGAACGAAGCGGACGTTGACCGGTGTACAAACTTTGTATTTTAATTTCGAGCACCTGTCTTTCGTGTTGTCCTTCGTATGTTGAATAAATCGCCTCCGAGGCGGGACGCGGCTTTTCCTCAGCCCAGGCCGTTTGCAATCAGCAACAATTATTAAACAAAAGAAATTCTCTTCAATCTGGCTGTTTGTAGTATGAACTGGTCGTACCACTATGAAAGAAAGCACTTTACTACCATGGAGTAGGTGACTAATTTCTAAGAGTGTGGATTAGAAGCTTAATTTATTCTTTAAATTTATGGTCTTCTTAATGGCTTTCAATTTTGATGTGGCTGCAAAGATGAATTTGTTTCTTCACCCAGGCGCAGTTGTTTCCGTTAATAATACGCGTTCCTGTAAGCTCGAGTAGGCCAGATATGTTCGTTTCTAAGTTTATTTTACGCTTTAATTCCGTACCCAAAGATGGCAAGCTATCAAAACAAAAACCCAAATACGAACCGTTTCATGCCATCTTGATTTCCGGCCCGAACCCAGCAAATTTCACTTACACAATCGGCGCTTGTTCGAGCCGCTCTCGTTGTGAATATACATCGTTTTTAGTTCGGCATCCAAAAACTATTCAGCTAACTGAATGAATGAGCCAGTGACATACATTTATCAACCAGTAAATTAGCCCCTCAGGTATTAGGCAGTTTAAGTAACGAGCTATGATTGCCTTTTTTTGTCGCACTGAAGTAAACACTCACTTCCCAGCGGGCCGTGATGTTGCACGCTCGTTAAATACGGAACGTGTCCCTTATAGACAACTTATACCTTAATATTAAAGCACACTTTTCACATTAATATAATCTCTATGAACAAGCCAACAGCCATTAGTCACGACAAGCGAAGCAGAGATAAGATGAACGCACGTGGCGCAAGCTAAAAAAGTTGAAAAAATTGCCCACACGCCTGCAATGGCGCCAAACAATTTTGATTCAGTGTTCTTACACCCGCTTTGCAGAGAGTAATGCGCCGCCGGGCGGGCTTACCTTTATTTTAATACTTCTATATCGAAACCTTTTAGGCTCTGAGGCACCCATTGGAGACGATTACTCTTTCATTCGCTATATAAATCACGCAACTCGAGTGGTGCAAGAAAAGAGGGGAGAGTGTTCATCAGAGGAGAAGAATTTATCATCCGGCATTATTGAACGAAGCGGGTTCCGTCTGGGCCCGATCAAATAAGTCAAGCTATATGCCATGTACTAGGCCAAGTACTAAGCCAAGGAGAAAGCATAATTTGTTGACTCTTTTCTGTTTAACTTTTGCGCCCACTTTCTGTGATGCAAAAACCTACGACGCGTGTTCAGAGTTTCTTCTGCAACCGACATACGTGGGGGCGCATGCGTCGTGTGATCCCGACAACCGTAAAAATAAGAGAATAAAAAAATTTACCGGATGGTTACGACTGTGCAATGCGATGTTCAGCGATGGCTGTTTAGGCGGTTAGTTTTGGGAATATATTCCTGATGCACTGTTGTGGTGGTCAAGTGATGTACCCCTGCACTGGCAGGCGGCTGTTGCGAACAGAACCACCCGTAGGCTTATAGAATAGAATAGAATAAAATATTAGAATAGAATATTTATTTGACATAATGTGCCAAAATACAAAAATAGAACTGCAGGGACACAGCATAAATTGCTTAAGGGTCCCAAACTAATATAAACTAACACATTCCATGTGGGCGACAGCAAAATCAAGCAAACACATCATCAAACACATCATCACAACAACAACAGAAATATCAAGTAAGCACATATTACCAACAAAACTCCGCGTTTTATTACTCGTCTGCGCAGCAGGCTTGCCGTGCACGGGTTTCGGCTTTGGCTATACGATGCGTACTCGTCGGGGCTTCGTCTGCTAAAGGCTTCGTCTGCGGAGAGCGTCTAGCAGACGGACATTTCCGCCGAAGCCTGCCAAAAGCTCGTGTTTGAATATTTCGAACAAGCGAGTGGCGTTTCTGCGGCCTCAGTACATTATGTTGTCCTCTTTTAAACGTTCTTTCCTTGCTCAACGTAAATATCGATTCAATCTCGCCAGACGACTTGTAAATGCAAGTAAGCCACAAGGTCGTTTCATCAGAAGCCCTCAGCGACAGAGAATACCGTGAAAGCGTGGACAATATGAAAAGTGTCGCTTGCTTTTTTTTCGCGTTTAATTCATTACCTCCGGCGTGTAAAAAAAATTTCAAACAGAATAACTCCCAGAAGAAGACTCAAAGGAGCAGGAGATGACTATGGGACAAAGCCGTACTGGGGCCACTGCATAATATGTATGATTATGCAGAATAGTTCGGCGAAGCATTGCCGAAGACTTATTCGAGGAAGCCGTCTACTATGCAAACGAAGGTTCCGGATGGAGCAAAGCTGAAAAGCACGAAAGATCTGTGTAGAAGCGAATTTGAGCCTGTCTTTGAAGCGGCAGAAATGTACTTGAGCTGGTGGTGGCAGTCATGAAAGACTATAAGAGTGCAAAATATTCTTTCTTCACGGTTCACTAAGCAATCGCCGCCAGTGGCAAGGACATAGCCGCAGAAAACTGACGGGAACAGTGCAAGTAGGAGCAGGGCATACGTCTGACTGGCGTAGACTTTGTGCTCTTTGTTGCAGGAGTATGCCTGCTTACCTGCCTTTCTGTCTTCCTTGCTTCTTTCCTTTATTTACGTCTTCCTTGCTTTCGTCCTTGCGTCATTTCTTTCTTCCCCACCGCTTTCCTTCTTTCCTTTACAGCATTTAATTTAAAGTTTGATTACCTTTGCTTGGTTGTTTGTGATTTTATTACTCCAATATATTTTCTCTCAAAAGAAACGTTGTAATGAAACAAGACTTTTCTGTTACTGACATGAAAGAGTAAAGATAAACGTTTCTACTTCGATTACCAGGAAGTAATCAGGGAGGCCTTCACCAGTAAGACAAGGATCGAATCTGCGTCCCGATAGTGCCGTCTCTGGTCGCTAGCTAGCTCCGAGCTACTAGCTTAGCGCGGTGGATTCAGCCGGAATTCGTGATATCAGACGAAAGGATTCCCGCAAACCAGCCCTCATATGAGATCTTCCTCATAGGGATAGAAGAATATACGTGGCAAGGTTTGCTACCTCAACCACATCTAACGCGCGCGGGAATGTATCCGACCTGGACGGTTAGTTGTCGAGTTAAAACAGTCCCACTGACGAAATGCAGGTAAATCCGATGAGACCGAACTGCAGGCGCCACCTGGGAATCCGTGAAGAGACGCACTTTATACTTTATGTATGCAAGACAAAGGACTTTATACGTAGAAGCAAAGTTAGGAAGATAAGAAACAATAAAAGACCTTAATATATCCCGTCTTCCCTTTTCCCTATTGGAGGATAGAAAACCGAACTTACCATCTGGCTCAACTCCCGGCCTTTCTTCCTCCGCCCTAATTTCTCTTTATAGCTCTACAAACCTTGGAAAACCCAAGGCAACTACATTACCGTCTTTCGAAAACTGAGCAGTGCTGTGAACGCTGAGGCGTCCTCACATTATCAGGCCGACTAATGCAGTGTGCCGTTCACTGCGTTACGGATTAGCTATGATTGACAGACGTTATTGGACACGTCGAACTATCAGCGCCGCCCGCTAATACTTTCACCACAATAGTCGAGGCGACACGTTAATCCCGATGTGTTCGAGGTGTTCTTCTTAGAGTTGGGAGCGTTGTGTCCTTAGGCCTTCGACTGGACCTGACTGCCTCTGGTTTGAGTCCAACGTGCTGCACTGTATTTAGAGAGACATACTGACGTATTGTAAAGGCTCGCACGGGAGGCCGTGAGCTATTTTCGGAGACTCGTTTTCGAGCAGGAGGAGCGTCTGCAGCCTTCTTTCAACCGAATGGAATTCCTGATGACTCGGATTATTTATTCACGCCTTTGTGTCCCAGGGTCTGGACGTCGCCACACGCTACGAGAGCGAAAAAAAGAGTAACACTGAAAAAAAAAACGAACGAATAGAAACTCTTGTCAAGCCTCTCTTTCACTAAGTGCGCCGGGACCAGATATAAAAAGGACGCTACATGCAGGGCGTTCAAGCGTGCAAGACAGCGAAGTAGACAGGCGGTGTTCTTTTCAGTTGTCCGACTATTATGGTGCCGGGATGCTATTTTCTGAGTTTGCGAAACCAAGCAGTCGTCACAGAATGCAAATACACACTGCACACGCGTTTCGCTTCAGGTGGGACTAGGCTTCCTTTTTTTGTCTCTCTCTTCACCTCTGAACAAAAGCTGAAAACGCACTAGTTTCACGAATCTGCATTTCAAAGGCGAGTGAGTCCGAGGTTGCGACGAGACAAGGACAGGAACTCTTGCGGACGAAACAGAGGCGCCACTTCGCAGACGAAATTAGGGCGACACTTTGCAGACGAAAACGTGCGTCTGCTTCGTGCGTCTGCGAGTGCGTGTTATGTTCTGCGAGCCGTCTGCGTTAGAAACTTGGTTTTAGGGTAGAGCTCGCCATTCAGACTTTGTGCTAATTCTGTAACGTTGCATACGACCTTGGTGGGCTCAACGAGCTTTCAGTTTCTTAAAACCGTATTCAACAGGAGCAAAAGAATGTGCGTCAATACTGCGCAGGAAAGTTAGCCATTAAATTTAAAGAAATTAGATCGTTAACTGAATTGCATGAAGGGCAGTTCCAGCTCTACAAACCACTGCGCCCTAAAAGCATTTATATATTTATGTGTTTGTCTTATTTTCAGGGTGTATGTAGATCTCTATTTTAGAGGTCAGAGGCGGTGCACTAGAAGAAAGAATATTCAACGACATAAAAATAGATAAAATAAAAATGCAAAGCAAGGTGGGGAAATGGAATGCAATAAATTTAAATTATTGCGCTTTTGAAGCGAAATTGATCATTTAAGCTCCCGCATGATGCAGTTAGATTACTCTAGTCACAGAGAGCTTTAGTGAAGAATGAGTTCATATATATTATTTATTTATTTAGAGCGTACTGGTACCCTCGCGGAGTGTTTTATAATGGAAGGAAGAAAGGTGAACTCAAAATAAATGCATCCAGAAGAAGAAGAGGAAAGCGAAAAGCACTTTCGTAATTAACGTATATAGTTCACCAAAACAGAGGAACGGAGAGTTTATAAAGCTCTTCGCCGAAGCTAAAAAACTAGTGGGACAAAACACGCTAGTCGTAGCAGGAGACTTCAATGCCAAGAGTCCACAGTGGGGTTACGCGAAAGACGACAAAAAGGGTAGAGAGATTAGCACTGCGGCAGAAAACGTAGGATGCGAGCTCCTAACCGATGAAGCCCAACCAACCAAAATAGGAAACAGCGTCAGTGTAGACACCTGCCCTGACCTAACCTTCGTAAAGAATGCCAGAAACGTGGAATGGGAAAATACGCTCGAGAATCTTGGGAGCGATCACTACATTCTACGCCTGCAACTGGAGGCAGAACATACGAAAAGGAAGATCGGCACAGCCAAGCTAACGGACTGGGACGCTTTTCGAGAACACTGCAGAGGGATGACCGGCGACATCACCTCCCCGGAGGAATGGAGCCACCAGCTAAAACAGATCCAAGAGATGTACACCCGAGAAGTGGACAGGACCGAGGAAGCACCGGAGGTAGATAGGCGGCTGCTTAGGCTATGGGAAGCAAGGCGCGGTCTCACCAAACGATGGAAAAAACAGAAACTCAATAAGAAACTCAAGAGGAAGATTGCGGAGATCAGTAAGAAGGCGGAAGAGTACGCTACACAACTGGCTAGACAGGGGTGGCAACAATTCACAGACTCGCTGAAGGGCACCCTCAGTACAGCCAGAACGTGGCAAATACTCAGAAGCCTGATGGATCCCAGCAAGAGCAAACGGGAAAGCAGCAATTCTATCCAAAGATTCATACACCAGTATCAAGGAACGGACGAGCAGATGCTCGAAGAGGTTCGCAAGAAATGCTACGGAACGGGAGAACCGGAGGGATACCACGGTGAATACCGAGGCGAAGAAAACCCGAACATGGATCGACCCATCTCTAGGGAAGAGGTCATTGAGGCAATTAGATCAGCCACCAAGAACACAGCAGCGGGAGCAGATCGAGTACGGAACTCCCTCATTAGAAACCTCAGCGACGAAGCGATAGACCAGCTAGTCCGCTACTTAAACAAATTATGGCAAGAAGGGAGAGTCCCGGCGGCATGGAAACACGCCGTCGTAGTGATGATCCCCAAACACGGCAAGAAAATCCAAATCGATAACCTGAGGCCGATCTCTCTCACATCGTGCCTGGGCAAACTCTACGAGAAGATAGTCACCAAACGCATCCAACAACACCTGGAGAGCGAAAAGTACTACCCAAACTCAATGTTCGGGTTCAGAGCCAACCTCTCGACGCAAGATGTCCTGCTACAGCTCGAGAAGGAGGTCTTAGAAACTATGCCAAGAAAAGGCGAAAACGTGGTCATGGCGCTCGATGTCAAAGGAGCCTTCGACAACGTAAGCCACGAGGCCATCATGGAAGGTCTCATCAACGCGAACTGCGGGAAGAGAACACACGATTACGTGAAGGACTTCCTTTCAAACAGAACGGCAACAGTAGGCCTAGGAGAACTAAGGAGCGATATCTTTGCAACGCCTAGCAGAGGTACGCCCCAAGGCTCCGTAATCTCGCCCGTATTATTCAACCTGGCGATGATTGGCCTAGCAAGAAAACTCGAGCAAATCCAGGGAGTCCGACACGCGATGTACGCGGACGATATCACGGTCTGGGCTACCGGAGGGACCTTAGAAGAAAAGCAAGCCGCACTGCAAGAAGCGGCAAGATGCGTAGAAGACTACGTGACAGCTAGAGGCCTCAACTGTTCTACAGAAAAGTCTGAACTCCTGAGAGTGGGCCGACACCAGACTAAGGCGAAACTGGAAGTCTCTCTCGAAGGACAACTCATACCGGAATGCAAAATGATCCGCATCCTCGGCATGTGGCTGCAGGGTAGTAGGAAATGCGACCACACGATTTCCCTACTCAAGAAATCAACAGAAAGTGTCAGCAGAATGATAAGCAGAGTCTCTCAAAGAAGACATGGGATGAAAGAAGAAGACACCCTAAGATTGGTCAACAGCCTCATTGTAAGCAGAGTTACGTACTCGCTTCCCTTCCACGTAAGGACCAAAACGTCTAATGAAGAAATCGAAACCATTCTAAGGAAAGCATACAAGACAGCATTACACCTGTCAAGAAACACACCCAACGAAAAGCTCATGCAGCTTGGCGTCAACAACACCTTCCTAGAACTGGTGGAAGCGCAACGAAAATCGCAAATTAAAAGACTAGGAGGGACCTACACTGGGAGAGCACTGCTCGACAGAATAGGCTGCGAATACATCGACACAAAGCGGTACGAAGACATGCCTACCGAAATAAGGAAAACATTTTATGTCAGACCCATTCCAAAGAACATGGACCCCAGGCTCCACGAAGGCAGAAGGAAGGCCAGGGCAGAACACATTGAAAGAACACTAGCGGGGAAGGATAACACCTTCTACACGGACGCAAGCGCTATGGAAGTAGCGAGCGGCAGAAGCAAATACATAGGTACGGCAGTGGTAGTAAACAAAGATGGGGAACTAACCTCCGGGGCATCCACGGAAATCTGGAGTATAACGGACGCCGAGGAGTTAGCCGTGGCGCTGGCGGCAGCAAAAGGATATAGGGAGAACAAATCATTGAATATTCTCACGGACTCAAAAGAGACCTGTCGAAATTATACGAAGGGCAGAATTAGCAAAGCTGCTCTTAAGGTGCTCAGAGAGTGCAACCTCTCAGAGAGCATAACAGTCCAACATAATTTAATCTGGATACCTGCGCACGAGGGCATAAGGGGCAATGAGGCGGCGGATGGTCTACCTCGAGCTTTTTGTTTCCGAGTCGGACAGCAGCAGGAGAGCCGTGGTCTGAGCGCCATGATCCTCGGGGAGAGCTATTCAGAACTACTCCAACATCACAGAGGGGTGAGATATAAATATCCGCCCCCGCATAAAGCACTAACCAAGGAGGAGGCAACAGATTGGCGTAGATTACAAACAGGTTCCTTCCCCAACCTCTTTATATACAACAAGATGTTCCCAACGGAATATAGGGGCACATGCCCGTGGTGCGGGGCCACACCCACACTATTTCACATAACATGGGAATGCGAACGAAACAACGCATTCCGAGAACACAAACCCCCGAGTGCGGAGCACTGGGAGAGCCGGCTCGTCAGCTGCGAGCTCGCCGTCCAAAAGAGGATGGTAGAGCACGCACGGGATGCAGCCAAACTCAGTGGAGCCCTGGCCTGAGGGACCACCCTTTGCTGAAGAAGCCTTCCCTGCAGCGCAGCGTGAAGACAGCGACACGCGAAGCAAGCAAGAAGACTTCTGATCGCCTAAATACTTATGATTCAATAAAAGTTTTCCTATCCTATCCTATCCAGAACATTGTCATACAGCCCTATTGTTTGATCGCGGCATGCTCACGTTATGCATTTGACGGTGGCGAGAAGATACGTATGGCGCTGGGTGGATGGATCCTGAGAGAAGAGAGAGTAGGGTTATAGTAATGTGCGTTATGAAACAAAACTAGAGATTATTCAGTTGATAGTACGTACTAATAAATTTGAGGTCTTGTTTGTTCCCGTTGTAAAGGTTATGGTGTGGTATAGGCGTTCAAAATGTCTCTCATAATCACAATAGGCGAGGATAATGATGATGAGATGGTACCAATGGCTCTACGTCGGCTTAGAAAACGTCCGCAGCTATGGGTCGACACGACCGTAGGACACCACTTCTCCACATCGCAGGCGATTATGCCTTGCCGCCACTAGAGACGCCTATGTGGGTTCGAATTTCACTTTACATATTGACGACATCAATTCTGCAATTTTCGGTGACCAGCGACTCTTAAATGAAATCTTTCCTCTCTCCTGGGCTTCGCATCGCTGCGCTGTGAATTATAAATGCAGACTTGGTTAAGCTCTGCCTTGTTACTATGCAAGAATCGCTCCAGGAAACGAGAGGAGTTATGCCTTCATGAATACATATTAAGGGCTTGTGCAATCTATTCGAATATCTTTAAAATATTCTGAGAAACACCTCTGAGGCATTCAGAGATTTTTTCACGAAAGGTGGCAACTGTAAATCTTGAACACCGTAAGGCCGACATGCATGTGCGCAGATTATAGCTCACTAACGGTATAAAAGTGGTCTATATACAGTATATAGACTTTTTGTAGAGTCTATTGCTTTCCTATAGATATTTTTCACCTTTCTATTCACAGTTTATAGATTGTCAATAGACAAAACTCTACAAAAAGTGCATGACTATAAATTTGTACAGTGTAGATAGACTGTAAGATTTGTATTGCCTGTAGATTAATTTCTAGGATTTGTCTACTGAAAATCTATATACTTTATAGATAAAAGTCAGTGGACAGTCTCCTGACTGTCTAAATAGATTTTTATCAGGGATACATGTTATGTCGAAATCAGTCGGGCTATTCCCATTATGCTCTGTTTAAATTGTTAGTCTTTCTTGTCCTAATGATCCACAACCGCAAGAGCTTGAGTAACGTGTTGAATATGTACACCATCACCTTCGTCATCTTGATACGGTTCAAGCCTGCGCAATGTATTTTTTTAACCACCATTTACACCCAGCATCGATATGACGTGGCTTTGCGCCCTGAGACGATGGTACCCAAGTCTTCAGGCCATAGGTTCAATGTCAGAGTGTTCTCCTTATAAGGAGATTATAATCTCCCCATAGCATTCTCGTAAATTCCGCGTCTGAGATTTAATCCATGTTTATCTTGGCCACTCCTAAAGAGGGAAAGTCTTCGCTGTACCTTGCCTGCGTCATGCTTCACAAGAACAGGCTTGTTGATGTTTTTTTTCTTCTAATTTTAGCACATTCTGGTGCTGTGTATAGTGACGAAGTACTGCAGAGAAGAAAATATTTGCTGAAATGTGGTTCGCGGGGATCTCACACCATGAAGAAAGTAGTCCTCAAAGGCGCCTTTAAATGTAGCGTTTAAGCGGCTTCCAGAGTGTCGTAACTTGACAAAGCTGGCGTGATAATCAAGAAAGGAAAACATCCGCAGGCTAAGGAAATGGTAGGAGCCGTTAACATAGTTAAGTGGCTCGGCGTGGAAGGGTGTTCTTAGTGCGGTGCAGGAGAAGGATATGCGTTTGTGTCGAGTATAACCTTGAAACTTCACAGGCCGCCAATGCAGTACGTGATGCTTTGGGCCGAAACCAACAAGATAGTGAATCATGGTTGACTCCGTTTTTAATATCATGCTATACAATGGGGTTTAGCTTTTCGGCTGTATTCGATGATTTATTCTAGTGTTTTTCACAAGTTAATGTATCATCTACACTCGCTAACTAGAGGTCTCCTTGCAGCCATTAGCCTGTAGGAGCTCCTTCAGCATAGCGGCTCTCTTGACCGAATAAGCAGTCTCAGTTCTTCTTCTGGACGAAAATAAAAAGCTCATCTAGAAAACCACAACACGTCAGAGGTAGCACGTGAGTTGGCATATTGGACACTGCCGCAGGCGAACTGATTTCCTTATTCACTTTCTTGACAGCTCTTTTCCGGCGACTATCCGCCTCAGGCACTGAAAACGCACATGTTCCAGACAGGCCGGGTAATGCTGAAAGCATGTCTCAGAGTCGCTGAGAAAGCTGGACACTTCGACTGTACCGATAAACGCACACGACGTACACCAACTGATGACACACGTCCTGGCGTTGACAAGAAAAACGAGAAAATAGAACAAAAAACAAACAAAACACAACATCAGCCAGCCGCAGGCTGTATTCAACTCACAGCCCGCACGAAAGATTTACCATACACAAACGATCATTCAAATGTCAAAAAACGCACTGAAGATTGCGTTCTGTGCTGGCGAGGTCTCACACGATGGACTGGACCCGTTGAAATTTATATTCGTTGTTTGGCTTGTTGAGCGCCGCAGGAGAAAATGTAAGACGCAAGGAGGCAGTAGCGATTGTATGTTTCTCTCTGAGGACAACAAATGCAATTATGAGGACGGAACAAGAGCCTGCTTGATGTACGACCGAAAATTGATGCGTTCTGCCAGACTGAGATAAAAACTGCGTTGTCTTCGCACTCTGTCGCAAGCGCACGTTTGCGCCCCGATACCCGAGGTGATCGATCACTGTGACCCAGCAGTGCATAGAGCTTATGCGATACCTAGCTCGTCTTTCTCAAGGCCAGACATAGCTCTACGCAAAAACATGAGAAGAATGCGTTCTATAATTTCGCGCTACGTTAAGTCTAGTCTCGGCAGTCTGTAGTTTCACGCGTACTTAACAACAGAGCATTCGCCCCCCCCCCCCCTTCCTTCCCGCTTTGCATGGGCCAGGCAAGACCGCTATTATTTGGGAAACTCAGGCTATTTTCTCTTTCAGTAGTTAAACACGGTTGCTTCATGCTGGGACGTGTTATAAATGCATACGCCTGGGAGACATTCTTTTATCGCCGATTATTTTACTTTCTTAGAAACAGCCTCTTCACATTTCTCTACAACTTGCATCCTTGCGCAAGCATTCAGGTCTGCATTCTTGCAAATTAGTCTATGCAGTAGCAAGGGCACCGTGTATGCGACATTCATCCCAAATTATAGGCACGCCTACATTCCGGTCTTGTCTACTGTGCAGGTTCTACAGACCAGAAAAAACCCTTGCAAGTTCTCCCAGTTGGCTAGTTGAGCAGAAACGCATGCTTCGGTGGCTCAGACAGACCAGAGTCAATTGACTCGTCATCCCCCCCCCCCCCCCCCCCCATTTTTCCTTGTACAAGCAGTCAGCGCCAGCGGGCTTCCCATTACGTCTCTGCTATTCCCGGATTTGTGTTGGCACACATACTCCGCCGGTGATGTTTGTGGGGAAAAAAAGGATAAAGGCAGCAGAGAGGACCACTGCGGCTTTCCCGAAATAGACTGCGGGAAAGGAGTTCCTTTTTGTCGAGGCCGTTCTTCGGCTCTCGAGGCTTAACGTCATTGGCGTATAGCCTCTTCCCTGAAAGCCGCGTTGAGACTACGTGTACTAGGACTGGATAAGGGGAGCGACTGATGGGGATGCTGGGAGCGGCCCAGGGGAAGAATCACAAAGCTCAAGCAAGTGCGCCGCAAGCGGTCGCCGTGAGTGGTCAGAAGGTGATTTGTTTTGTGTACTCGCGTTAGTGAAAGGAAATATTCGGCGGCGCGAAATTAGAGCTTGCTCTGGCGGCAGATATGAGTGTTCCGCAGATATGCGTGTGGAACTACATTTGGAATATATTTAATACAAACAGGCTTTGTTATATGCAAGGATACAAGATTCATTTTCACGTTACTATGTGTTGACTTTACAATGAGAACTAGGAAAGAAAAAAAAAACGCCCGGATTTTTTGCCCTCAGTCGATGTGAAAATCGAATTTAAAACGATGAATGTACCGTGCCTTCTATAACAGCGCAGTCTGCACTGTAAATATATGGGCCAGACCCACATCGGCAACGGGATCGTATGGCACACTGATAGTAACACTAATTTAGGGGCGCCTACTCTTTTGACCATTTCTGTCAATTTCTCATCACGCAGTCGCTATATCCAGTGCTGTTTGATTACGCCAAATTACGCCACCGCAATTAACCCTAGAGAGACCTGCGGGGGCCACTTTACATTGCCCTATGGGGAACCTGCGCTGCCAAGGTTGCACTGCAATTGTTTCATTCGGTGACTCAAAACTGCTTTTCTCAGCCGCTTGGGCCGCTGCAAACGCGAGAACACATTCTGCGCGATTAGATACCCGCGTTTGGCTGACAGCATTCATTGCCTAGCTTCTCTCGGCGTAGCCCAGATAGCTGACGCACGGCACGTGTGCCTTCAACAGAGCGCGGAGGCTCACGCCAATAAGCGCCTGAAGGTGGCGCGGAAAAGTTCTAAAAGTACTACCCAAAACTGCTTGCTCTTCTCGCTAGGCAGTGTGTTATGGCGCTGCAATCGGCACCACAAACTTCAGCGCAAGTTCGCCCCCATCGTGCACATCTGATTAATTTATCTGTTCAAAAAGCACAGCAGTGCCTCGCAAGGTCCTTTATGTAGCGTCTTTTCGGCACACGTGCAGCGTTCTGGCACACGTGCAGCGTGCAGCGAAAGCATTTCTAGGCTTTGTCGACGGGGTCGTGTCACCAAAGCGTGTTACCAAAACGTGTCCGCATCGATTGTTACGTTCTCAGAAGAGGTAGCATAAAACGAATGGTTGTGATCGATAGAGGACGATGTGAGGATGATGCGAAAAAGGTTTGATATCAATAGGATGATTTGTTAATTAATTAGAGCCAATAGCGTCAAAAACACGCCGAAATAGAGCGGACGTCAATATAGTGAGTGGAAGAAAAAACAGCCGTGGGCGGCAAAATAGTGAGAAAATAGGCAAAGAAATGAAAATAAAGTTTGAAATGGATTAAAATGTGTTTGATGATGATAATTAACCGAACAAAAAGTTTGACAATGATTAATTAGTTCATTAATTAGAAGCAAACGTCTGTGGACTCAAAGAGGGTCAAAGAGAGGCGACGAGTGTCGAAGAGGCGTCAATGATGCTTTCGCATTCCTTCAATGCGGGTAGCCTCAGTGATCTCTAACGTTTTTTTTTTTTTCACTAGAGAAACAATGAACACAAGTGAAATAGCGGTTATTCTGTTCGATCGACAGGCCGGATTGTACACGAAGACGGAGGAGTCAAATCGAAAGGAGGCCACTGTGGTTGGGAAGGTTGCTTCCTAGAGAGCAATCCGCGCACGCCCACATCAGGAGAATCCGAATGAGAAAGTAAATGAAATAGTAAGAGAAAAGACGAGAATTGTGTCCGAATGTAGCGTCCTTTGGATCAAAGGAAGGAAGAACGAATCTTCTCTGAAAATTGTTCGGCACATAGTACCGAAACAACGCAGTGAAAATCGCTGATGCGAACGAGAAAATAACAAAAGCGCTTTCTCTGGCTGAAGTACCCTACATTTTAGCTTTCAATTTAGACGACAGCCTGCTCCGTGCAGCTCGTTAAGTGCCCTCAGCGTCCCGCTATAATCGCTAAGAGAGGGGTTCGAAAGCACGGCTGTCCAAACGGATCTCAACGTAGACAAGTACAGGAGCATTACTTTGTAACAATTCTACTCTCGATTCTTTTTACTGCCCATTTGTCATCGGTAGCTGCTGTCCGCGACGTCTGTGACAGAAGTTAATGTCACTCGCTGGCTGCGACATGAGATGTAGGGCTGACCGATAAGGCAAAAAGAACAGAAGAGATAATGGTTAAAAATCTGTGTAAATTATTATCGAAATGAGGATTCGAAAACTACAGGAAAAGCTGCCAGAAGGAAAAGCTGTCAAGACGCTGTCAGAACGTCGTCGGGTCTTCACCAAGGCCATGTGTGCTTAGCGTCAGCTAAGGTTGTGAAGAGCCGGTTAAGCTTCTGATCACATGCGAGCTTGAGAGTCCCTTAAATCCCGTGTCAGCAATTTGTCGTGCTCTGGTCTAGCCTTGTCATCGGCCTTACAGGCTGACCGCGCCACATTATCGATTATCCCATATTCGCAGTGTTCAGGTAATTGATCCAAGATAGCCACCGAGCTGGAGTCATAATTTCGATAGTGTGCTCTGTTGGCACCTTTAATACCAGGTACTGTGTTGTCCTTGGAATGCTATAATTTCCTCGATCGCGATCTTGGCGGGAGTTTCTTACCGCTAGGTCATCACCATGTGCACTTTCCTGTAAGACTCATATCGAAGTCCCTTTTGACTAAACACTAGACGTCATCCTTTGCTGAACTTCTTGTCGAACAAACCCATGACCACAACAACTTTTTGTCACTTCGTGCAATTATGCCACTGCAAACGCATGGTAATTGCGTCACTGAATGCAATGAACATCAAAATGCCATCATGAACATCTATGTAATCCCGAACACTCTTTCATTCCTACAAGGGCAGTCAACGGATAGCACTAGGCACAAATAAAAAATATAGCACTTGCGGCATTCACTGCTGACGCCTTTTCGCAGATGACGTGTAACGTATACGGACCCCCCCGCTTGGAATGAAGTCTCAATGAACCACCAGAAGTATAAGCGGTATTACAAAACGACTGCTTTAGAGGGTGCGGCCCGGATGTTTTCCTCACTAGACAGCGTCTCTTCGTTTGTAAATGTGCTGGCGCCTTCAAGCAGGACGACGCGTTTCTTCGCATACGGAACTTGCAAGCATGGAATATATAACTGTCGTTAGTGTTATTCCTGTCGAGGCTTTCGTGCTTTTTAAGGCGATAGCGTTAAGGGCCCCGTGTCGCAGAAAAGCCGGTGTCGTCGGCGTCGGCGGCGTTGGCCGTGAGCGAAAAATTCCCCCTCTCTCCTCCTCCTCCTCCTCCTCCTCCTCCTCGCAATGCACGCCACTGCCCCAACAGATAGCGCGCGACAGCAGCGCCTCCCGCTCGTCTCGTTCGGGCGCAGTGGGGCCGTGCGGGCACGCAGGAATCACGCGGTGAGCGGCGAACAACACAGCGCACATCCAAAGTGCGTTCACCACGAAGCTTGCGGCTTGCTGCCAGTTCGTTCGGCGCGGAAGCTATGCTGGCGTTCGTGGCATCGGGTTTGTCGAGAACGATGTGCCGACGAACTGAGACTGCAATTGAGTCCCGCATTTTTCTACAAGGCGCCTGGCAGCGCTTCTACGTGGTTTGCTGCTCCGCGCGTCCGTTTCACCGTACGTAGCAGAGCGATTTGTCTACCGGGCAAGGCGTCGCGTCGAACGGGCAATGGCGTTCCGTGGACTCCCTGGCAGTGCTACAACACGCTGTCGCGTTCCACTCTTAAAGGCGAAGCTTAAGCGTCCCCAATTTTTTGCCTCTTTCACCCCTGTCTTGCTATTGCTTGCTTTTCTTTGCTTTTCCTTCTTTACTTCTTATTTCCTGCTTCTTTTTCTTACCATCACTGCGTCTTTTCCTCTCCTGCTGTCACGTCCGAAATCTTCCGGGTGGAGCAGAATATAGCGCGCAGACGCGCGGCGTTTTGGTGGTGCTTAAAAAATATACAGGACGAGGAAACCCTACAGCTTCAGTACTAGTAGTAGTAGTTAGGGCGGTAGTGGTACGTTTTAGAAGTGCTACTAGTAGCAGCCTTTGCAGTACCCTACCAGTAGTAGTAGTAGTACTACCACTAGTAGTAGCAGTACTAGTAGTCGTAGTAGTAATACTAGTAGTAATATCAGTACTTGTACTCGTAGTAGTAGTATACCGCTACTATTACTGCTACTACCACTACTAATAGCAGTAGTAGTAGCAGTACTGCTACTACTACTGCTACTAGTAGGAGTAGCAGTAATAGCAGTAGTAGTAGTAATAGTAGTAGTAGCAGTAGTAGTAGTACTTCTTAAAGGCAGTACTACTACTACTACTGCTACTAGTAGGAGTAGCAGTAATAGCAGTAGTAGTAGTAATAGTAGCAGTAGTAGTAGTAGTACTGCCTTTAAGTAGTGGTGAGCTTTCCGAGTACTCATGTTTTTATATATGGTGCTATGCTGAGACAGGCGAGAGTCGAAAGCGAGATTTCATTTGCATAATCGAGTCGCAGTCCTCTTTATCGTCTCTGGCTGTCTGAACCAGACTGAATCTCCTATTGGCCGGCGCAAAATACACCCTTTTCTGCACTTGTGTCGTTACGTTCATATGCTTTATTTTACGAGCGAACGATAGAAACCGCGAGTTGAGTTCGTCGACAGTGCGCGCGTTATTGCCATTTAGTCACCTTTCGAGGGGAGTTAAACCAAACGTTGCTTTGGCATACAGCACAGAACATGCATGTAATGTATGCTGTGCGCGCGTGCGCTGCGAATACATTAAACGTTATAACCTACTCTTCTCGTTAGTATTGATTAGTGAATTCGATAGCATGGGACATTGTGCGCACATTTAAGGAAGTAGGGTGCTAATAAACCGACAGCATGTGGGGAAGAAAAGGCGCCGAAAGTCGTGCATTCTTCATTAAGGAAGCGGAATTCGTAATCGAATTTAGCAACGCAGGCACCAACGGTGCTTGAACGACTTCCTCGCTCAATGTTCTGCTATATGAATTCACGTTTTGTAACCGGAGATGAAATTTAAATTAACTATGCGTCAAGGAAAGCACTCCACGAGAGTCCGGGTAACCAAACCGCGGCTCTAACAATCTAGCCTCGACTTAATTATGGTCGCGGAATAGCTTTCTTTCGGAAATTTTATTCCTGCCATTGACGCGAGAATTATGAAAACAACAACTTGTTAATAAATACCCTGACTGCGCCACCTTTTCTAGATGTCTAATCACTGCCGCATCCCCGAATCTCTCCATTAACCCCTTGCACTGTCACAGTGAGAGATAAAGAATGATTACGTTGACAGATAAAAAAGAACGGAAGAGTCCTTGATATTACTGCAACGACTGCGTTTTTTTTTTTTTCACTGGGCTAACACGCGGCAGATACCATCTCTGCTCAAGCAGCAAGAAAAGCAACGACTTTAGCAAATGAACAAGGAATCCCTGAGCTAAAGAAAGCAGTTCGCTGTGGTTAAGCCGCTCGGAACAAACCGTTGACGAGAAGGTTTCATTTTCTACTAATTCAGGCATCGGTGCTCGGCGCAAAAGTTTGTCTTGTTCCGAAGCCGTGGAGTGTGCCCTAAGAGCTGCCTGCGCTTTCCTGCCAAGACGCGCTGCCGACTCGCTTTGTTTCTCCTACTTTTCTTTTTCCCTCTCAAGAAGGCGCGTAATTTACGTCTCGCGTTTCCGTCACGCGTGCTATACACCCGATGGTTGAAGTGGAAATCGCGGGAAGAAGAGAGTGAGAGCCAGTTACAGAAAAAAAAATTAATTGCTCATGTCGAGAGCAAAGCAGAGTTTAGCATTATGTGGCGTTGTGAGTCTAGGTGGTGGTTATGATGTCTGCCCGCCCGCGCCTCGGCTCCCGGCTGGGTTATCGACCTGCCTGTCGGCTCGCTTCGTGGTGGTCCCGTTGATGAGGCTATTCTCTCCTCCCCCTTTTACCTCGCCCAGTCCATGCTTTTCCCTACACATCCCGTGTTGAACCTCTCCTTCCCTTTCCGGCCGCTTTGTGGGGAACAGCTTTCCCTAAGAGGCGGCCCCGGGTTCTCCATCATCATTTCTTGCCTTCCGGAAGGAAAAGGGTGCTGTTCTTGTAGTGAGCCTGCTTCCTCCGGATCCTTTTCCCGGGACATTATGTCTTTTTATCTGTCAGGTTCACGCCGCGTGCCCCGCCCGGTTATGGCTCCATTTTTCCGAATTCCCTTGGCCTCTTTTTGAGTCTTCTTTTGAAGGCAGAGGGGAAAGGAAGACGTGTGGTAGACAGATAATTAGTGGCTGTATTCAAAACAGGTTCAAAATGCCGTGTTCTGATTGGCGCTGGCGCGCCGGCACTTAAAAGAGAGTAGACGGCATGTTTGCGTGAGAATATATTTTCTAGACTTTTATTTTCAGGAAAAAAAAAGTGAACATAGCTGTAGCTCCCAGCTTTTCGCAGTGTGTTGCCATCCCGACGCATCTATTTTCAGGCCCGACGAGTTTAAAGAAACGATGACGAATTGCCATTTACAAACCAGTGGTTTGCCGGAGTTCACGCCGGACGTTGCTATATATAGACGTTAACGGCGAACTTTGCTGGCAGTTAGCTATGGTGTGTTTTGGTAACTTTTTTTTCTTTACCTAGTCGATAACTATATGATAGAAAAATACGGACTGTGGCGGCCATAAGCTCATAATTTTCAGACAGTTGAGCGCAACGTTTTTGACCACGTTGTTTAGAGCAATACTGCGTAAGTTGAGGATTAGTTCACTGCTATATCGATACTCATCGCAGTTTTTTTCTTAATGTTATAACATACGTAATCTACATTTCTGTAAACTCAACTGTTACACCTTTTATGCTTTGATCTTATTTGTCATCTGAACCCACTACTCCCTACACTGCTTTCTTTGGTCCCGGTGGTTTTCTAAAGCAATAAATAACTATTCAACGCAGTTTTTTTTTATTCTTATGACATATATAACCTACAATCCTGTAAGGTCAACTATCACAGCTTTTAGGCCTTGATTTCTTTTGTCACCTTTACCAACTACCCCCTTCGATGCTTTTTTTGGTCCTGGCGGTTTTCAAAAGCAATAAATGACTACAAGGGTTTAGAGGAGGGGGAAGGGGGGGGGGGGATGGCGCTCAACCTAAGACCAACTACTACCTTAAGACTGCAAAGAAAGCCCTGAATACATTTGAAGTGGGCTAACTGCAATTTACACTCTCTTGCAACCAGCGCCATGTTTCTCAGGTCTCTCACAGCGCTCTGTTGCCGAGCTGACGTCATGAGGAAGGTCGGCTTGCAGGTCGGCCGTCGCCTTCTGTCGAAATGACAGCAGCGCGGTGAGCATCTGCCTCGGGGTTGTGTTCGAAGGGCAGCCATTTTCAGCGAGGTACACGATACATGTGTCACCGTGCTAACTAACCTTCAGTGCCAGAAACAACCACTGAGCGGACGCTTTGTATCTGCGTGCACAGGGGGCAGGAGCGTCGAAATGTCACCCCTTGGCTCCGCCAGGTTATTACTGGCCTCACAACAGATGTCAGTTGAAAACCTCTTTGTAACAAATATTAACTGCACAAGCATCAGTGGCATCGTCATGAACGACAGGGGCGTGGACGTGAAAGTCCAATATGAACATATCATCATCAGCAGCTATGTTATAAAGAACAATACAATGGACGTAAAAAATTTCGGAATGAGGAATAATAGCCGCGATGTGAGAGCACTAAACAACAACTCCCGCCTTGCTCGTTGCTTCGTATTGATCCTCATCGAAATGATTCTTGCTAAAACGCCCACTGTGCTTGGGAAGATCTGTATTTATGAGTGAATAAATATGATCACAAACGTCAGCACCAGCATCAACAACAACGCGTGGCGATTGAGAGAAACAAAAGCAGTAAAAAAAAAAGAATAATCATGGCACGGTCGTCACCTGAGAGGTTTAGGTTTAATAATAATTGGTTTTTTGGGGGGAAAGGAAATGGCGCAGTATCTGTCTCATATATCCTTGGACACCTGAACCACGCCGTAAGGGAAGGGATAAAGGAGGGAGTGAAAGAAGAAAGGAAGAGAGAGGTGCCGTAGTGGAGGGCTCCGGAATAATTTCGACCACCTGGGGATCCTTAACGTGCACTGACATCGCACAGCACACGGGCACCTTAGCGTTTTTCTTCCATAAAAACACAGCCGCCGCGGTCGGGTTCGAACCCGGGAACTCCGGATCAGTAGTCGAGCGCCCTAACCACTGAGCCACCGCGGCGGGTAAGGTTTAGTTTTAATGCTCGTTTTGACGCAGAACATGTCTATGATCTTGTCATACATCCTTGCAGCGAGAAATGAAATAGTAGCGTGGCAAAACGAGACCTTTGTCTCGAGTGCTTCAATTGGCTAGCCTGTGGTGTGGTGGCAGGGATTCGTGTCCAATCATGGAGCATGTAAGCGAGGTGGGGCTGGCACCTGTGACTGCCAATGCACACTATGCCTCTGCGCTTCGTTGTTGTTCAAGAGCGGCGAAAGTAATGACAGGCTTCTAATGTTCATCACGTTCTCATTCATGACGATATTCAGGGGCGTTACTCTGAATACTCAATCGATTTCGCACACATAACATTGTCCTTGTCGCGACTGAGGGCATATCCCCGGAAGTGACGTAGTTGTTGCGCGAAGATTGCGCAATATTAAGAGGGCAATAATTAACAGCCGACGAACGCATATGACTTTGAGGGCTCACGTTTTTCTATGTTTTTTCTTTCCACTTGCACAATGTAGCGGCTGTTAAGAGTCCTAGTGTTTCTGACTGGGTGAAAGAGGCCTTAGGCATATGCACAACAGGCCACGCAGAGTTAGGCTGGTCAGAATCAGTGACAGTAAAACATGGGAGGTGCTAAACGCCAAAGGTTATTACTGTAGCAGGAACAACTTAATTTCTTTTTTCTTTAGAGAGGGGGGGGGGAGTTATGTCTCCCCGTGTCTTGGCGTGTAAGAGCTGGGCCAGAGACAGTGCGTTGACAGCTTAAACGGGCAAATATTTGAACGTCTCTCGGTTAATGCCGCAACATATGAAGCGCTTTGGCGGGCACGGTTGCCTTGATGCGAACTGTCACGCACGAAATAGAGAAAAAAACGTTACTCAGGTCAAGACTCAGCGACTTCGGTTATTATCCTTGTTTAGTGTAGAGCATTCATCAACCTTTACAAAACACGTTCAGCCTTTCATTGCACTTTGAAGTCACGCCAGCGGGTTCATCATGAGTGGCTGACTCACTCCGGAAAGGTTCTTGTATCCTAGCGTTCTTTCTATTTCATGGCAACAAAGAGCGAGAGAAAATTGGTTAAATTATTTTAAATAAATGTTAATTCCGATAGTTTACATCACAGCATGTTTAGCTCATTTCAACCAAATATTTAGCTTATTTCTTTCAATGCGATAAAGCATTTATGTCGGAGAAATCTGTCCCTCCATCTGTCTGAAGCCTTGGTTGGCAGATGACAAAATGGGGAAAGGGGAAATCTCCCTCTCTCAGTGGAAGCGGCTGCTCCGCCGGGGTGGGGGGGGGGGGGGTGGACACTAATGCTAACGCATACTCTGTTTCAACAATCATCCTGATCGTCCATCATTTTTATGCTGAAATAAACTCCAATTTCTTGCGGGCCTTGAAGCGATTGAGGCGCATTCGCATGGGCCGTACTCGGTTTAAATCTGGACTGCACTGTCGCCACTGTTTTTCGGGCTTTACGCAAGTGTACCACAGTGAATAAAAGTTCAGTTGATAGTCTGCGCTTGTGTTGTGTCTCCTCGTTCGCTCTTGTCCTCGTTTTTTTGCGCTGTCGAGTATGAATCCACACCAACTAGCCCAACTTTCTGTTCTTATTTACCACACAAGTCACGCTATCTCAAACGAAGATGCCATGAATGCGTCGTATCTGCATCAGTTATTATAGGCGCAGCTTGCACAAAACTGAGCGAGGTTTGACGTGTGGGTTTTATTTATATCATGTAATCATAGTCAAAATCAACACAAGCATCATTAGTGCAAACATAAGGATCCCTGGCTCGCAGACTGGTTGGCGTTCATGCACATATTGATCAGTAAATGTAATAAGCAGACAGCACCAGCATTGCCAGTATGTAAATTGGAAATCAGGCAGGTATGTAGCATTTAAAAGAAATAAATTGAAAGCGTAGATTTCTTTTACAAAAAATCAGTTAAATGCACACTAAACAAATTCTCATCCTTAAGGGTGCAAATCAGCTGTCCCCAGACGAACACCCTTTTGGGTGCTAAAAAGGGTGCAAAGATTAGCACCCTTCAGGAAGGCTGCAAAGCATGAAAGTTTCGATGGCGCGCATCTATCCAAGGCTTTTGCTTCATGGGTGAATCAATGTGGAGCACCCTTCCACCGTGCATTCGTAGAGGTGTTATGGCAAAATAGTACCCTTTAAGGGTGAAACCATTACATCCTCTAAAGTATCACTAAGTGCACCCTTCATTAAGGGTGCTGACCTCTGCACCCTTTTTTAGCACCGTACAATGACCACAAATGACCACAACCTCACGTCATGAGGTGAGGTTGAGGTGAGGTCGGCGACAGCTCGAAATTTTGTGCGTGAGGTCAGCAAATCAAACCTAAACCTCACGCGTGAGTTTGAGGTTGAGTGAGGTAGTTATTCAGTGAGGTCGAAATTTTGACGTCGAGACTTTTTGCTGTTGTCACGTCTTACTCCGACGAGTCTAGATACTGACGGAAACCCGTCTGGTCGGGATGGTACGTGACGAAAGTACACAAACGTCATGCCATCCTTTCTTTTGGTCGGCACCTTCTTCTTTCGTCACTTCCTCCGACGAGTGCCGCTTCCGAAGCGGAGTTGCAGCGCATCATTGCAGTGTTCGTGCAATGACGCTTGGTGTTCGGTTTCCCCTGCTTCGACAACCGGATGCTACAGTTCCCTCTTAGCTTCCGGTGCTGCGCCGTAACGTCCGTTCAGTCCGAGCCTACAGGAAGACGCATCCCTCTGGTCTTCCCGGATGGAGTGTTACTGTCACAGCACGCCACTCTCCCTCCCCCTTGCCCCGCTGGGGTAGCATCCGGCTGCCTTCCTGTCGGCTCAAACTCCCAGGAGCACGCAAAGCACGTAACTCCGTAACTCACGTTGACCCGCGGTAGCTTTGTTTGATGCCTCAAACAAATAAGTTCAGTCCAACAAGCACGCAATAAATTCATCGCAGCGCGGACGGCCCCAAGCACGACTGCTTCGTGTTCATGCTCGTTGCCGGCGCTCATGTCATGGCTCTTGCCTTGCAGTCGAATAAAGTCGATCCTGCTGTACATTACAAGCTGACTTAACTGAAACTGGAGTGGTCGGCACAGGCGAGAGAATGTGATTCAGGTGGTTCCTAACAAGGACACCTGAAGCCAGAAAACACTGTATAACACCGTCGAAGCTTTTGATCGGTGAATTCCCCTTTCGAATGTCACACTAATTCTGTATAATCCAGTTCCGTGATGCAAGCAGATGACAATATAATTTACTTTTTTATCCTTGCGAATAACCTCTCTTTTGGTCTCCGGTTCCTTGTTCCTTCTCGGAAATTCGCTTATTATGCCGGAACACCGCAACACGAGGAGAACGCACCAGAATATATAGCGGTGTTGCAGCGGCGAAAAACTGCAAAACTATAATGAATGTATGGTGGTGTGGTAGCTGATTCCTTTTCCTTTTCTTTTAAAGAAGATGTGTGAATGGAACTGATCACATGCTCGCGCTGTGCTGCTGAGTCGCTGTTTCAAACCTTCCAATACAACTATGACGTTTAATGGGGCACACTGTTGTTCGCTTCTGTTTTTAGTGTGCAATTTTTGTTTGTACGTTTCTAATAATTCTCTTTTTTTATTTTCTCGTATGGGATAAGTCAGGTTGGCGGCCTGACTTGCAGAAGACCAGGCATTACACGTTAGCTTTCCTTTAACTATTTTGCAGAGACCCACTGTTCACCTTAAACGGCTTCGCAAAATGCTCGCGCGGTGCTCGTGAGTAAAAAAAAAACGTCGATGGTCCTAGCGTACCATTTATTAGTTCAGTTTTGAAGGAAAACAAGTGATTGACTTAAAGCAGCTTGTCTCAGACTGGTTGACGAAATGGTACCCAGAATTCGGTTGAGGCGTATGAGTACTTAGGCGGTTTTTTTTTTTTCCCCGGGGTGGGGGGCTCGGTAAAAGATTTCGCTGCGGGGAAATTTGAGGGGGTAGCCATGGTGCTCTTGACAGAGAGAGCGGTTCACACTGCCTACTCTAGACCAATTGTTTTCACCCGTGTGATTTTAATAGTTGGCACAGTGTTCGAAGACGTAATCTAGCCCTTTCAAAATGCCGCGGGTTCACCGAGTCATCGGAGAATTCCCAGGATTTCGAAACCTTTACCATCGCCACCTGGAGGGGAGTGGCGGAAACGGGGGAGGGTCTTGACCTCCCAGGAACATCAACATCATCGTCCTTAATTATAAGCTGCAGGTACTCCTATTTTCCCGCACAATAACTGTCCTCAGTTGGTGGGTAATGTACAATATTTAATCAATATTCTGGCAAATTTTAATTTGGTAGTGGTATATCAGACTTCCCCTGGCTCATAAGGATACACTGTTAGCATCATCATCATCGCCATCATATCGAGAGTCAAAGGCTTGTGTCGTTGCATGCATGATCTTTGCAGTATGTCATACATGAGAACTGGCGCGTTTAGCTGCTGGACAATCCGAATGTCATTAATGTGGACCGGGTTGTGGGCACTCTTTGTAATGCGTTATGCGCGCAAGTGTAGTAGTTTGGGATCCTTATGGATTTTGAAATGGGGGTGGAAGGGGGCGGATGGGGGCCTGGTATGACGAGAAATTACATCGTTGTGACGCGAGTAGGTGTGATGTCATATTACAGCGTCGTCACGTGACTAGATTTGATGGCACATTACATCGCTGTCATGTGACCTGATATGGCGCTACATTCACATGATGGCAGCACTAATTAGACTAATTAGTCTTAGCGTTACATAATTATATTAATTAGCACTAGTTAACTATGTGACGTCATCACCTTCGTTGCTGGACTCGTAGGCTCGTGACGTCGCATGGCGCAGTTTCTTGCGGACACTTTTTTGTGGATATGACCTTGAAAGTGAGCCATATAATGCTTTCGCATTAATAAAAGAAGCCGCTCGCTTCTACCTCTGTTGGTATACTATAGTCGCAGCTTGTTAAGTGTTTTAGAAGGCAGCATACAGACGACTGAAAAGAGCATTCTCGCTATGCCGGATAGAGCTAGAAAATCGAAATATACTGATATGCGTCTGCATAATCGTCGCATTGGAAAGTACATCGACGACCAGTTTCTTTATATTCGGTAACTATTCTCAGGCCTGAAAACAGTATCGTGAATACCTTCCCTCTCCTCCCAATTTCTGGGAGATGGCGTAGGACGACTGTGTTTGTCCATTGTCGGTTCGTGCGTGAATGAGCGAGAGGCTTCCAATACGAACAAGTATACACGAAGCAGGTTGTCAAATATTGACACATCTAAGGTACTCACCGAGGTACTGGTGGTAACCGCGTATGGCACACCCCGGCCCGCAGGCCATATACTCTCTAAAGGTTCATCCCAGATTATAAGCTTCTCTTATTGCGCGCACATCAATACTGTCTGTACACACCTTATTACATAATACCATCATCATTTTGGCTTTCCTGCCTCACATAATTCTCAGAATTGTTTGCAACTAAAAAAACTTCTTAATCGCTTTTTGTGTTTTTCGTTTGTTTTCCGAGGTCGAGCAGCTGACCTCAAGCTCACAATTTGAGGTTGAGGTGAGGTTGAGTGAGGTCAGCAGTGGCCTCAGGAAAAGTGAAGTGAGGGCGTCTAAGGAGACCTCAACCTCAACTGATGAGGTTGAGGTTGTTGCTGCCGTGCAGCGGGAGAAGCCATGCGGCTGCCGCCGTAATTGCTTCGCCGTAGCGACACCTTAAATAACGAGAAAAGGGAACAGAAAACCGACCCTGGCGCTTGATATTGCTCTAGTGGTTATCAGCCTTAACATCCAAGGCAGCAATTGCGAATGCGGAGATTGAAAAAGAAGTAAACCAAGAAGCGGTTCCCCACAAATGCATGGCCACGACTGTAGCTATTAGGCTTCTGTGGCCCAAATATACGCTCAGATCCTAGCGTCTGTCAAACTCGCAAAACAGACGTTGTTGAATAACGTTCTGTGCGCCACCTCCGCACGGGCGGTATAATGCAAAGATACGTCTTCTGCGAACTCTTTTTTTTTATCATCCCTCTCACCGAATGGCATGTCGCGGTCATATCTTCGCCAGGTAATGTCTTTGCGAGGTCAAATCTTAGTGCGCTACGGCTAATATCTACAACTATTGCGAATGCTACAGACCTTCCTCTATAAGGTGGGTAATGAAAAGATAAGGAAGGAGTGAATTGAACTAGGAATCACAATCGTCGTGCAGATACAGCTGCGTGCTAAACGATCGCTACAAGGTTTCGAATAGCCTTTTACGTGAGGACTGCGTAAATGGAACGTTTGCAAACGACGTTCTGCGAGCTCGGCAGCTTAATGCGAGCTTTATGCGGGATATAACTATTATGAGTGTTCCATACACATCTTTTAAAAACCCTTCACAACGTCTTCGTAACAACCTCAATCTTCCAGCGGCCGAACGAAACAGAACATTTCTGTTTTTTATATGGAAAAGAATTAGTTTAGGAGCTGACTAGTGCAAAAAGAGCGAGTCACCGACCTTTCTAAAAATTCCATGCATGGGAGTTTAATTTCACGCTTAGAAAAACAAGTAGTGAGTAATAGTGACACGTATACAACGTTCATCCCTTGGCAGCATTTTGCGGCTGGTGTGTCTACGGCACAATGGCTCTACTGCTTGTAGCTAGCTACAAAGGCGATCAACAGTCACCAATCACAGTTACGTAAGCGATACTTCGCTTTAAAAAAAAATCCCAGTTTCCCTCCGCAAAAGAAAACAACATGACGAATGACTACATAACCCCCATAAAGACGTGATCCCGAAGTCCCATTGTGCACACGTCGGCACAAAGAACCGCGTTTCATCCTACTTTCAACTTGGTTCCCATTTTTCTAGCCGTTTACATTCTTCACACCGCGCTTGACGTCACAGCTGAACGTACAAGGACTTACCAGATGCACTTCATGGAGGAAAAATCGATGTTTCTTTCCTGCCGGCGCCAACGCTACGGACTGCATCGAACCTCTTAGCACATAAGCAGCCATTTCACACATTTCCACCAGTGACGTCGCCCTTTTGTGCCCAGTGACGTCAGATCTTTTGCACGTCAGACGCCAACGCCGTGGTATATTCCGAATAATACCAGCCTATGAGCTTAAAGCTAAACATATATGCAAAATGACGTGTTTTCGCGCAGTAATTACGTAACACATGCGTACGCCAGTGACGTCACTGTTTCGCACGACACCTTTGGTGCAACGCGTCGAGTGGTTGAAACGTGGGCGCCACATTTTCTATTGATTTACTCTGTAGGACGAAATAGGATAAATAAAAGGACTGACTCGTCCACCTGTCCTCCGAAAAGCAGAATAATATTTCGTGTACGCGTAACAAAAAAAGTTGGAAATAATATTAGGACGAAAAGGGCACGTCATTTGGCGGAGGGGAGAGCACGCGGAATAATAAATGGCCGCTCCTGAAAGAGTGGCGGGGCGTGTCTGGCCGGTGTTACCGAGAAGAGCTCGTGACAGGGCCGGGATCGTGGATCGTGTAATATATGCGTTTGTCTACGTTTTTTTGAAGCTATTGTTTTTCATTATGCGCAAGGATGGGCAGCATGGCCTGCAGCCTTGTTTGGCCTGCTTCTCTGAAACAGTCAGTGCCAATTCAAGCGTTGCGTCCTCCTTACACAGCACTATCCCTCTCCTTGTTTTTGTTCTTGATGTTTTTGTTATTGCTGTTCTTCATCCTTTTCGGAAAACTGCTCGATTAGATTGCGCATATGCATGCGGTGGCCGCCTTATGCGGCCTAACACGTGACGAAACAAACCGTGCGGCACGGACGACGGCAGCTGCGTTTGTCGGCACGAAGGAAAAGAAGATAAAAATACAAAGAAAAGGAACTGAACAGACGAACACGAAGAAGGAAGAAAAATAGAAAGAAACGCGGAGGACAAGAAGAAAGGGGAAAAAAGAGACGATAGAAAGAAAATGAGAGAAAGCAACCAACGGACACGGTCACAGCTGAGGCGACGCGCGCAGCTGGCACTGCTAGCCTCTGCACACACGTCTCATCGCACTGCAAAACTGTGCAGCGCATTTTGAGAGCGCAGAGCGATGCCCTTGGGAATGACACATTTAAGACTGCCACTGTAAACGCGGGTATATCAGAATTCGGCTACGACAACAACGTCGCAAATAATTCATTTCATGATGCAATAAACTGTATGGCGGTGGTAGATAAAAAAAATGTTTGCCAACGAAAAATTTTCACCTGTAACACGTAATACAGAGGCTAGACATGCAGCTGAGAAAAAAGATCTCAAAGACTGCTGGAAACGCTCACTTTTGTGTTTCTAATTTTTTTATGAGGACACTATGTAATTCGAATAATGTTCCGGCGGACGTTGTGATCGTGGTAAGAAAGGCCTAGACGCTTTCTTTCTGCTGTTTACTTGTGTTAGTGGTATTTATTACTGACGTTAAGTTCCTACTCGATTCCATGGTCGCTCCCGCTTAAGTACGATTGCATTTAATGCTTTGTTCTTCTATTGTTTTTCTCATTTTGATCCGCGTAGGACCCATAGTACTTAGCAAAAATATTGTTCTGTAAGGTGCATGCGAAGCAGTAATCCCTGGACCTCATCGGGCTTTGAGCTCTTACTTACTAAACCGCAATTAGGGGGCGCTGTTTATACTCCTCCCAACGCTGTACGGTTTTGACGTGTGAGGGAGAACGAAAACTTGTGAGAGGTTGCGTGTGAGAGAGAGGAACAGATTGAGAGAGAGAGTGCTTCGAGACTGCAGCGATTCATCCCGTCCCTTTCGTTGCGGCTCTCGCGCCCTTTCTCTCCTTCAATGCCTTCCCTTCCACTCTCTCTTTACCTCACTCTTTCCTCTTTTCGCCATTTGTTGCTTCATTCGCCTCGAAACTTATCTCGCTTTGTTGCGCGCGCTCAGAGCTGCCACCTTTTTCTTTTGCGACCTTCCTGTCTTTTTTTTTTGTTTTCTGCGGGTTTTCTAACATTTCTCTTTTCATTTTTCCTCCTCTCTTTCTCTTCCCTCTCTCTTTTCTTGCCGCAGCTGCTCGCTGTTGACCTAAGGACATTCGCCGTCGCCTTTCGGTGCGCCGACGACGCGAGCTCGCTGCGTTCCCTGGCGTGCTCAGCTCGTGGCCCGACCGCAACGTAGTATCTGCATCCACCATCCACGCCGAGACCCGTTCGGCGACCAATCGCGGCATCGGCTTGGAAGCCTGTGTTAGCCGTGGACGGAGCAACTTCAGCCTGCAGTAGCAAAGCCGTCCGCTGCTTCCGTCGCTAACATAGGTAACTGTATTTTTGTTTCGTCATCGCGGTTGGAATATGGCGTGAAAGTTGTCGAAAAAAAAAAAGGTTTGCCGATATTAATGTAAAACGTGCAATTGGTGGAGAAAGGCATTCTGCCCGATTGTTTACAGGAGCTCAGTTGTTGTGGTTGTTGTTGTTAGCCTTTCACAAGCCGGCACATACCCACACTGGGGGATCGGCCAAGAATCGGGAGGCAGAGGTTGATATTCACCTGTACTCAGTAAAGGCAAAAGAAATGCACGCCGGAAAGGAATACCGGTGGATTCTACCTCAAGAAGGGAGAGCATGAACAAAAAAGGGATAAGGGTTCTGATAAAAAACAAAAACATAAAAAGAGAGGGATTATAATATAGACAATTCAGTCAAAACGTAACAATGCGAAGAAAAGAAAATATTGAAACACTTAGCAAGGCAGTCGATGAGATTCTAGCAAGAAATTTTGAACAGCGGCACAAGAGAGATCTGTGGCTATCTTATTGAGGTTATCTTCTTTTTCTACAAATAACGCTTCTTGTTCTTGCAAGCTAAGCTGGACAACATACCGTAATTTCTGTTATGCAGTCCGCACGTAGTGATTAGTCCGCCGCGCTTGATCTTGGCTGGATTTTTTTTTTTTACTGTACTGCCCGAACCCGGGCTATAGAACCAGGATAGGCGTTTCATGCTACATTGGACGACATTTAAAAAGAGAATGCTATAATTGTCTGCACCTATATATAGTCCACGAAGGCAAAAATTTTCACTTTTAATCATGTGTATCCCACGGGTTGTATACAGGAATGTACGGTATAGTTTTTTTTTACCTACGGGGTCCAGTATAGAGTATTTTCAACCTTCTTATTGCCTTTTGTTTCATGTCGAGGCCATGAAATAACTACATGCCCGGACAATCATTTCAGCTTGCGGATGACGTTTGTCGCAGTCTTAACGACTGAGTAGAGATTTGAGAAGCATGAGAAGGAAACCATGACTCATCATCATCATCATCATCATCACCATCACATCCCCACTGCAGGGCAAAGGCCTCTCCCATGTCTCTCCATTGAACCCTATCTTTTTACAGCTGCGCCCACCGTATCCGCGCAAACTAAGTTGTTTGGGAATCGTTGACGAAGAATATGGGGAACATTATAAATTCTAGGGGCTCAGGACGTGCAGGTACAAGCTGTGGTCAAAAACCGTGCCGCTTTGTCCGCATAACCGCTTAATATGAAACTTTATTCCGTGGCCTGACGACACGGTTATCGCTTCACTCATTGAACTCTCACTGATTATGCTGCAACATCCGTTCACTGAGCACATTTCGCTTCGTCTTAGTGCCGAAGCCGGAAGTAGAGTGTTTTTGGTTGCGAAAAATGTGCCCCTTATGAGATCTCTCGACGGTGACAGCGATATTACGGAACTGATTTCAACGTGCCTATAGGCCTTTTGCAACAAGGCTCCCCGGAGATGTTTCAACATTTCCTTCGCCCGAAGGAAAGGTGTATAGGCTGCACAGTGTGACACGTGGAACGTCATGGCGTAGGGTTCGGGTTTAATCCCCCCCCCCCCCCCCCCTGGGTTTGATCTGCAAGAAACGCTAATACAATAACACCGCTTTTACATTTTCCCGCCCTTGACATTCGGTTGGATTCGAACTGGTTACTTTTGCCTCACTAGCGGAACACCGCATAGCCATCACGGCGGACCGTTTTATCTAGAAAATGCCGGTGTGTGGTGAAGCCTCTGATGTTAGTCACGTGATGCGGGAAATAAACGAGACTTTGAACGAGGGTGACATTGGCCAGCCTGGAGAAATAAAATAAATATTGCCGTGACTCGGTTTCGAACCCGCGGCGGCGCGAACAGATCAGCTTCGCCGGCCACTGCACGAGAGCACTAGGGTATTGCCGCAGTCTTTTTTCCTTATTGCATGGAAATAGTGCCGAGAAGAAAAGTCTAACCATACTTACGCCACAAAACACCAGGCCACCTTACCCCTGCATGAACCCTCCTTCCAAAACGTCAAAAGTCTGTGAGGCACACACATGGATCAAGGTATAGGGGAGCCAGCTAGGCGGCTCTTGCAGGGCAGCATATACTCCCCGCACCAGAGCGCATTGTTCACGAAACAAAGAGTTCGACGACCGTGGTGATTCGGCGTGGTGGTCCATCATGCGGCTCTTCCAGAGACTAAATGGTCCCAGCAGCATAAATAGATCATATGGCACAGCACAGCTTTTCTCCACAGGCAAAAAACGGATACTGTAGGGTGTGATGTCAATGTCCTTCTTAATTGTTCAGCTGCGGATTGATCGCCGCAGCTGATCACGCTTCGTGTTAAACTGCAGGCACTCTCTCGCTTCTTCTTCTTCTACCTCTCGCTTCTTCTTCTTCTTCTTCTTCTCCTTAAGTAATATGGCACATACCTCTTGCTGTGCATTTCACGTCGTCGTCTTCACCAACTTCCATCTGTGCCCAAGTCACGAAAGGAAAGGAAACGCGCTTTCAATCACGCTTTCAGGTACGTGGCGTTGGTGCCCACCCGCAAAAACCTGCTTTCGCACAACATTTCGTAGTTAGCAATGTTAAACCTCACAGCATTTTTTTTTTTGGAGGGAGGCCGAGGTGGGGGGGGGGGGGAGCAGGAGGGTCGCTAGTACGCGAGCAGGTTCGCCGGCGGTCCGCATCCGGTTTCGATGGCAATTATCGCGCGTTGCAACGACCCACAGCGACAGCTGCAGATGTACTGAAACACCGGCGCAATAGCGACTTGCTCCACTAATCTAGGCCGCTTTAAACCTACCAAAGCTTAAAACCCGCGGCGATTAAAAAGCAAGAGAAGACTGATGCCTGTACCGACGCATAGATGCATATGGCTTTTTATTCAGCCTGCAGCATACGCTTCCATGTGCCGGGCCTTTTCCTGTGCCATGTGCGCACTTTTGCTTATCGTAGTCATTCTGCTCGCCTTACTGTCGTATAATGATTTCAAAATGTCCTTTCCGTTGAAATCAACCTTTACGGAGTCCACCGTTTAGTCTGAGGCCATTTGACAGGGATCACTTTATAACTGTCTATAACTTATTTTTTTGCGAAAGCCTGAACCAAATACGCGAGCCTAGCAGCTTGGTTCTTCCATTGGGTCTAAGTGATCCTCACACCATGAATCGTTTATTGGTCTGGTCCGGCCGAAGCAAAGATATCGCCTTCACATTACAATCTAGAGGCCATAGTGAACAGAAAAAGGCAAACCTTTTTCATCGTATGAGCCGAATAGTAGAGTAGGTCAGATGTTTAGAGGAATCCCCAAAGGTGGCCAATCGCTCACCTTGCGGGATTAACGAGTAATTACTCCCTTATTACGAGCCCAATAGTAGCACAATAGAGCACTGATACGGACCACTGCTTTTCTTCTTCTCGACCAACCAAGACGTAGCAAAATGGCGTCCGAAAACAAAACAAACCCATAATAGTAACGACAAATAAAATACCCGGGTGCCGCATGAGACGTCGTGGTTGATACACTAATATCAACACGTTCCACATAAGTTCCACCTAACATGACGATATGGAGACTGCATGAGTTCGCGTTCCAGATAAAAAAGGTGAAACGAGCCTCGTTCCAGATGAACTACGTGGAACAGATGTTTTAGCTGGAACTTATGTTGAATTTATATGGACTCATGGGCGTCATTCATTAACTTAATTTATAATCTGTCCATTCAGATATCGCTACGCATCTGTGAGACGGCATGCAGTTCTTGAATACGCCGAGCCATAACAATCGCTGTAGAGCTATTCAGTAGTGGGGCGGTAAACAGTCGTGAACTGCAGCAGATGGCATACTGGTCGGAACAGGCAAATGAACGAGCGAAAGGTGAAGGTTACACAAAAAAAATACGAATAGTAAAGTGCTTGAGCGTGCGCAGGTGCTGGGCATCACTACTCTTGCCCGGTTGATTCAGGGCTATATGAAAAGCAGAAGAAAGTAATAGTGTTAGGTTTTTTTTTTCAAATATACGTTTGAAAACGCTCGAATGGAACGAGGATTTTTACCTGTAGTGCACTCATTTGCTCCTATAGGAGTGATTGGTACCGCATGTGACGCCGTAGTTGATACACTAATATCAACGTGTTCCACATAAGTTCCACTTAAAGCGAAGATGTGGAGGCTGCAAGAGTCCCTGTACCACATAAAGGATGTAACGAGCCTCGTTCCAGATGAAATATGTGGAACAGAGTACTTAGACACAACCGATGTGGAACAGAAAATGTTTGTTTATGGTTTATGGGGGTTTAACGTTCCAAAGCGACTCAAGCTATGAGGGACGCCGTAGTGGAGGGCTCCGGAAATTTCGACCAACTGGGAATCTTTAACGTGCACTGACATCGCACAGTACACGGGCCTCTAGCATTTCGCCTCCACCGAAATTCGACTGCCGCGGCCGGGATCGAACCCGCGTCTTTCGGGTCAGCAGCCGAGCACCATGATCAGTGAGCCACTGCGGCGGCTCGACCTCCAAAGTGAATCTATACCAAAGGCAACGATGCAAAAAGAATGAATGTGCATAAGTTAGTCAAAATGCGCATCACAGACGGCTCATTCTTACAGCATGCCAGTAAATGCCTACAGCCTGCGGAGGAATTTCACCTTTGATCCACAGGCCATTTCTTTGATATTCCCGTGTCTCGAGTAGGCAGTCAGGTTTCATTTATGTGTTGCTAATGCTCCCAAGATGGAAATTTATTAGGATTATTGCCTAATGTCAGCCCTCGCGACTCAATGTGCGTGCGCGCGTGATGTTGAGACTGTGAGTCGAACCCGTGACCTCGTTCTCGGCAGCAGCTGGCCGTCTTCTCAGGCACTGAATGCGAGTGTCGCCATAGACCTCGATTCTCCCTCCAGCAAATAAGGTCGTCTCTGACGAGCGCAAACCCGTGGCGTGGGAAGCGACCTACTATCGCCGAGCTAGGTGAAAAACCTGCTGCGACTTCCGCCGCTCCACTGTTACGGCCACGAAGCCTATTCCTTTTTTTCTATTCTATCTTTTTTCATCCGTTCTCATTGGATGCAGAAAAGTCAAGCACCCGCTGTATCACTGAATCGCTGGTAGACTAATGACAAGTTTAGAATAGAATCAATTTAGAAGAATCCTTATAATATGGCAGATCCCGCTGCGCTTGCTGCATAGAATGAGTTCTGTCCGCATCAAACTATGCGTTCCACATACCGAATATAATGGCAGGACAGTGGGTGATATTAGCTCTGCTTTTTTGTTATCTTTTTTCCCAATAACTGTGATTGGTATTGAGCTCTACGTTCCCACAGAGTCAGCCATATGATGCTGTGGTTAAAAGAGAAAAAAATTTCAACATTTTTTTATAACTTGAAACTTTCTGCATCGTTCTAAGGAGCCGCTGATCCGATCTTTAAAGGCCGACATGACACCGGCGTTAAACCAAGGCGGATGTTAAAGGGCGATGCTGATATGTAGAGACAGAACTGGCTAGAACCAATCCGTCTTCTTTCCTTCCCCCCAGCCGACAAAAGCCGAAAGAACTGTCACCCACACATGACAACTCCTATTTCCTTCGGGCTTGAATTAGACGAGAGGATGGTTTCGAAAACTTACAAAGGCTCGCCTGTCTTGGAGCCCGCAGTATGAGCTGTCGGTATAGCGGTATAGGTTCAATGCTGAGATGCAGCAGTCTTGTGTTCGCCTTAAGGTTGTTTGCGCACGTTTAGGTTTTTACTTTTGTTTTTTTACTGGGAATGTCTGCTTCCAGCAGTAGTCTACGTAGCGATGGCAGATATTTATAGGCAGGGTTGTAGACAGGCAAAATTGTAAAAAAGAGAGAAGTAGCTGTCACAAGTGTCAGACGAGCAGTGTACTGTGCACGGTTGTCGATCACGTGTTTCCCATACGCACACGTCGCAAGTGCAAGAGGGCAAAATCAATATCGCGAAGTGTTAAGGTAGAAAAGAAAGCACGATACGCTTGCCAGAACCTTTGCCGGCGTTTTTAGAAGTTCCACACCTGTTTCTTGCGCGGTGAAGTTAGTAGGATTTTAACACTAGACAATGAAAGCATCAGAACTGGTTTCCGTTTACTGGCAGATATAACCAGCAAAACAAGAAGACCAATAAACGTGATATTCATATTCTACGCACGCCACTCTCCTTCCCGCAAAGCTGAGGGCAGCTAAAGTTTCACCTCCGCTCACACTTTATTTGCGATGGCTGAATAAAAAATTCCGTTACATTGAACGTAATGCCAGCCTCGTGTTCCGTGGCTCTCGTGTTTTCCAGCTGAAACCGAAGTCGTGCGGTCGAATCATGGTCGTAGCGGCTGCATTTCAGTGGAGGCGGAATATAAAAACGACAGTGTGCCTTGCTTTTTTAATGGACGCGAAAGAACCCCAGATAGTCGAAACTAATCCGGATCCCTCCACTACGGCGTGTCTTAAAACTTGCATGCAGCTTGAGGACCAAAAATTTGGGCACACTTAAGCTCCGCCTTTAAGGATATGACGCAACAGCGGTTATTCTTACCCACACAGACACGGAAGCAAGTTAATCTTTCACAGTCGCAATCATTATGTGACAGAACGCACGAAGTCCATATAAAGCCCCGCTTTAACCAAGCCGCACGACCGTGTCTGAGTGACGTAGCGGTAGCGTATCTTGACCCGCAACCCGAGAGCCCGAGGGTCAGGGGTTTCCGATGCGCCGCTGGTGTGGCTGGCGCCATCTATGGGAACCTCTTGTAATCGACTAGTCCTAATTTCTCCGTTACGCCGACGGCAACGTCGACACCGGCTTTTCCGCGACACGGGCCCTTTACGATTTCACGTAAAAACCGCACGTACCATACCACACCTTGTACAGTTAGCACAGTAAAAGAGCTTGGTGTAAAATTGAACGTGCTTGCTGACAAGCGAAATATTGTCGTTCGCCCAAAAATAGCCATCCGACTACTCCTATCTAATGTAACCATAAACGCGCATGTATTAGCGCAGGCAAGTGTGCGCGTAAAGTGCAACAGCATAGGGACCTCGTGGAGTGTTGTAACTCAGCAGCTGTGGGAGTGAGTGTAAGGTCGGTTCAGCGCGAAGCGAAACAGATGAAATACGATAGCTTTCAGCCCACATCCGTTCGAACTAGGCCTGCCCCCGGAGCAGTAGTTCAGTACTTCTCAGGTGGGTAACCCTCACAGTACTGCGATCTGCATATCCTGCAAGGGATCTCTCTATGCGACGCACAAGCTTGACTGAACTGCCAGGATGTTCTCTACGCCTGACTGAGAGGTAGCTACATCAAATTACAGGTACGAGAGCTGAGGTTTCGTTCTTCCTTTAGGCGCAGGACTAGCATAGAACGCTATCTCGCTTCAACAGATTCACTTGGGCTGATCTGGTTTATGGGGTTTAATGTACCAAAGGGACTCAGGCTACGTGGGGCTACGCCATAATGAAGGGCTCAAGATAATTTATACCCCCCTGGGCTCATTTAACGCGTGCTGACATCGCACAGTAGACGGACTTCTAGCATATTGCCTCCATCGATATGTGACTATCGCGGCCGGGTTCGAACCCGCCTCCCTGGAGGCAGCAGCCAAGCGCCGTAACCGCTGAGCCACCGTGACTGCTGCTTGAGCTAAAATTTCACCTTTTATTAACAAATGCTGTGCGTTGTGTCAAAATGCCGTTTCTTTAAATGTTACTGGAGGAAATTTCTGTAAATAGCGCTGATTCCGAAATTTCATACCATCCGCCGAGTCTTTGGCAGCGAAAGGCCGCTGAGTCCGCCCACTTCCCTGAAATGCACGTCGATTTCAAAACTTCGCAATGCAGTGGCAGGTTTGCACGGAAAATTCAGTGCGAAGGAAAGGACTCCGCTCAAGCCAGGGGTGTACAAACGAATTTATTATTTACATCAATTAGACCACCCGTCATGCCTAACATCTGGGTTAGAAGAAATAAGGATACGGTAGTGTTGAGTGATGCCTCTGGGTAGGCGGTAAGTCCGTCAGTCGCTTGACCGTCATAAGAGGTAACCGGTTCATGATAGCGCTCTGTTGGGGCTTTGTCGATCGTCTGCAAATCATTTCGCGTCAAAACGTGTCTCCCAGAGCCACTGTAACCTCCGCCTTTTCTCTTCTGGCCCCACAGCTTGAAGGCTTGGCCACAAGTCGTCTCGGTGGGCCCTACGCAGTCGTCCAAGACCCGTGGGCTTCATCGTCTTCCTGTTTGGACCAGCAGCTGCCAGCGTCGGCACTAGCATGCCCGGCACAGGCCACGTGCCTTCGGTGTCGGCCCTGCAGCCTCCCCACGAGGAAGGGGGACACCAGGGGGGCCACCCGGCCAAGGACCAGTACCGGGTGGTGGTGCTTGGAGCGGCCCGGGTGGGCAAGACGGCCATCGTTCACCAATTCCTCTACGATGAGTTCCCCGTCGACTACTTCGCCACCATCGAAGAGGTGAGTTCTTGCCAGCTTCGGCCTTGAAAAGTGTTGGGGTTATGGGCGCTAAATCACGGAGAGCGGATAGAGTGTAGAGTTGTATTCTAGTGCACATTTCCGCTTCTGCTACAGCAAAAATACGTCCCAGATGAAAATATTCATTCCTGTATTAAGAGACGTTTTATTGATTAGCAACTGTTCATCCTCAAATGGATTATTACACGAACGCATAGATATCACAGGAGCTTTGGACATCATATTGTGTATACTACACCCCAATGTGGGTGAACACTCTAGAAGTGCGCGAGAGGTTACAGACAACCAAATGGCCAGTGAATAAAAAGTGACCGAGTTCAGTTTTTCACGTGGACAACTGGCTGAAAAGGTATCTAATAAGTTGATATTATACAAAAGAAACTGTCTATACATTGCAATGGTGCCTGGCAGCTTCCTGTAGCAGCTCGATAAGGGTGCCACGATGGCAACCACGTAAACCTAACCCACTGAGGATGGCAAGTGCATTTTAACAGATGTTAGACTGTTTCTTAAATGTCGGCGAGCCTTCCTAAAGTGCCTTCAATTCCTGTATTTAGTTGCTAATTTTTTGTGCATTAGAGGAAAGCTTATAGAATTTGACGGAGGGCTTCTAAATGATAGCAACCATTGCAAACACTTCGAATTCAGTTAAAGAGCACCAGCCTTTCACAGCGCGGTCCTTGCCGATGTGCGGTCATTATTACAAATTCGCGGTCTCGTTCTCAGTATGTGAATGCCACAACAGCTCAGATGACAACTGCCACGTTGTGCGTAGTAGCTGCCTAGGGCATCCGAGTGCGTTGACTCTTGGTGACCTACAGAGATACTACTGGTACGCTAGCCAATGCTACACTGAAGAAAGGACTCTATATATCAATGGCTCTCACAGTTCATTCAGATGCGAAGGTCTTCGATATGGTGGCGTTTGATCAGTGAATCAGTGTCCTCGCTGTTTTCCCAAATAAGCGCATTACCAACTAAAGAAGCGGTGGTAGTTTGTATACTGCGTCATTCACTACCTAAACGCGACGAATGCATAACTCATAACGAATGCATAACGCAGTTGCACCCATAAAACCAGCCATCACAAGTGATATCGCGAAATTAGCCCCTAGTAATATAATCGGTTTTTTTGGGGAAAGGAAATGGCGCAGTATCTGTCTCATATATCGTTGGACACCTGAACCGCGCCGTAAGGGGAGGGATAAGAGAGGGAGTGAAAGAAGAAAGGAAGAATTAGGTGCCGTAGTGGAGGGCTCCGGAATAATTTCGACCACCTGGGGATCTTTAACGTGCACTGACATCGCACAGCACACGGGCGCCTTGGCGTTTTTCCTCCATAAAAACGCAGCCGCCGCGGTCGGGTTGGAACTCGGGAACTCCCCTAGTAAATGCTTATGTTGGGTTTTATGGAGATGAGCTAGTAAGGATGCCAAGCGTCCAACGCAGGGTAACTATGTATTGGACATTTACGATAAGGTTTGATCGAGGTTTAAATGGTGCTACAGCTTGTTTATAATTTTAATCAATTTAAAAACTCGGGAATTATCGAATGGCTTATAGTGTGTTATCTGCTGGAAGTGAACTGCGGGTGAAAAAAAAAACGGCTAAATCATGATGAAGCTAACCAGAAAGAAACATAATAGAACATATCGCGTAAATAAAAATCATGCGGCGCCTTTTTTCTGCAGATCTTCCACAGGTACGCCTGGAAATGAAATATGATTTACTCAGTCTGGCATACAGCTTTAGCAGCGGTAGATTATACTTTATTTTCACAGACTTGCCGGCGCAGCTCAGTTCCTACTGGGCACGAAGTATACGGATCGATATCAGTCGTGGCTTACGCCTTTCATGACGGAGAAACGCATAAACCGTTGCGCAGTGGGATTTGAGAGCACATTCAAGAATCCAAAGGGATCTAAATTAATCTAGAGACGTTCATGGCAAAAGGCGAGCTTCGTTCTGCGTTTGGTATGGTGGTGGTAGTGCAAACGCAGAACGAAGCTCGCGTTTGGTATAAAGTTTGTTTTGCGCACTTCAGTAAAATTAATACTAAACTACGTTTTTTTTATCTCCGCTAGTGCCTCCTTCCTGTACACTATTCTGGTAAATGGTATTAAGTGTGAAACTCGGATTTTAGCGCTGTTTCAAAGGAAAGCTAGAGAGATAGCTGAGTTCCCATTTTAAAACGACAAGTCCCGAAATGCGCCACACAAATTTCCATTTATGCCGAAAAACAACGTTCAAGTACTCCACTTTCGTTGAGAGCGTTAACCAGGATGCTTGTTTTTATACTGCTCGTGTAGAGAACCCCCGTTCGGCAAACTCAAAATTGAAACACCCGCCAGCTGCTGGAAGCTGCTTCTTATCATTTATATATTATTCGCGTCGACAGTCCGCTGTCGTTTGATGTCCCGCTTATAACCCCGAGATCTCATCTTTGTCGCTGACTTTTTCGGCGCTAGTATTTGTTTGTCTGGCTTGTCCTCATTTTTCCGCGCCAAGTTCTTCAGTATGCATTTATTATATGCCCGTCGTAACTCGAACGCACGTGCCCCTAGTAATGGGAGAAAAACGCAGCTGCCTTAAACTGGATCGTTGGTCTCTGTCATTCGTCGAGGGCCATATATCTCTTCTCTCTTGCACATGGCTATACATGCGTATGCGGTTATCAGGCAGCGATAGGATGCTTACGTTTCTGTTCCAGGAAGGCTCACCCGTTTATCTGCTCTTGAGGCAGCCAAAAGAGAATTAAGATAACGCTACAAGCGCTTCGTGGCCTGGACATACGGAGGCCTGTACAGTCGTAAAAGAGTTGCTAGGCGCGTTTAATCGGACTGTTTTGATCGGCTCGCCGCTGACAGCCGTGTGGGGTCACTGGAGCGATGAAACGGGAGTGTTTGCCTTGAACGCTTGCGGCCTTGCTTTTGTCTGCTTTGAACCGGAATAACTGAATTGAGATCAACTATATATTTCTTCTTCCTGTGGCCTTTGTGTCTACACGCATGCGTACGGAAGTATTCGCAAAAAGCGCCGGAGAATGAAAAAAAATATCGAGTAGGAGTGCTATTCAAGGTGCATTCGCTACAAATTTGAAAAACCATTTTACACACGCACGCACACACGCGCGCACACACGCGCACTCGCACGCACACACACGCACGCTCACACACACACATACGCACGCACACAGCTTTGGCCCTCACTCACGCATTGCTCAGAAATGCTTGTGATATGCCCCTATTTGCGAGCCATGTGCCTCGTTCATGGACACATGCACTCATCTGTCGATGCGTCCACGTGCACATTAAAGCATAGGGCCGTACACACCGAGCAGTACTCAGGCAGTGCACTGTACAACTGAACAATTTTACAGGGCGCGTCGCACTGCATTGAGAAATAATAAAACCCAAGGGCTTTCTATTGAGTTACCTTCGATTGCAGCGCGTCCTTTGCCGAAGGAGGAGGCTGTCTCTGCGTTCCCAGCTGCGCAGACCACTGCAACTAGCTTTCATAAAATGTGACTGAAGTTTTCGCAAAAAACAATGGACAAGACAAAACTGTAAGCACTGCGCAGGCTTAATCCAGCTGGGTCTTTCCGCACGCAAAAAAAGTGCTACCAACCGTTTTAAAACGTAGGACTTGCAGTCAATCATAAGTAGCGTATGAAAAGGAGTACAGGGAAATGTTTAATGAAATATCACAGAAAGCTCGACTCTGAAAAAAGAGGCGGCTGCTCTCGAGGATATATGTCTACGAAGCAACTCAACCGACAGTCTAAACGATGTAGACAGATGGAAGAAAGAGGGAATAATACGGCCAATATTTGGTTTACTTGCATTGCGCGCAACATTTTGTACAGCCTGAAATATGTAGTGCTATTTTCTCCATCTACAGTTAAGTGCGCACGCCAGTCAGATAGGAAAGCAAGATGCAAATTTCCTGGGGACACGAAGTAGTTTTAACGCCGCAAAGCAGGCTCTCGGAAACCAAATCAGAAAGCAAAAAATTTCGGGAGCAGGGAAGAAAGAAAACACACCCTGTAAATTATCGAAGTTTGTTCAGTGAGGAAACGCATTTGTCTCAACATCGCATCCGCTCACGGCTATAAATGTCTGAATTCTATTTCTCTTCTTCTTCCTAAAAAGATATTACCGGAATGCAAATTGCTCAATAGTGAAATCCATTTCACAGAACAAGATTGTACGTGTTAGCGAAGTACGCACAACCTCTCATAATCTGCTAGTGACACTTCGCCAAGGGAGCACAGGCGAAAGGGTCTTTGTGCTGGGTCAACCATGGAAGAGGACATGCGCTGTGTACGCTTTATTTACAATGTAAAGAAGGTGTGCGTTCGTAATTTCTTATTCGGGGCGTCCTTCAAAGACAGCCTGTGGCTCACTGGGTTTCTATGGGTTCCTGTTCATGATTAAAATTGCATGAACATTTTAAAAGAGGAGAAGGCGATGCGGGCAAAACTGTTTGAGCCGTGATGCTAATTTTGCAAATATTACAATTGTCACCGACCTTACGAATGTTTCAGAACGGCAAGCAGTGTTTGTCCCGTGCCTAACATCTGAATTCCTTTTTACTTTTCTGAGGCCTCTTCTTTGTAACAGTTCTTGGAGAGTTAATAGTAGAAGTGTACTTCTATTTAAATACTGGTTCTCCGGAATGCTGCCGTTTATAAAAGCTTTTGAAGTGTTATAAATAAGAGCATCGCTATGCTCTGACATTTCGTTATAATTCTCGTTTATTTTCTTTCACTTTACGTTCCCGACGTCATTTTGATTTCGAAATATTTCCTTCTATACTTTTTGCTTGCCTTTTCCTGCATCTCCTCTTAATTATGTTCTTTCGCTTGTTTTACTCCATTTCTAAAGTAATTTTCTCTTGCTACTTACATATTGTTTTGCCACTTTGGATTTTGTCAGTAATTTCGCGTGCCTCTAGATAACCTAAAATTTCCTCATTTAGATCCAGTATTCCTTGTTTCAGGCCTTTTTCACTGCAGCAGCTTGAAGACATCATTATTTAAAAAAGACAGAAAATTTCGGTTCATAAAATTCTTTGAAACTGTGTAAAACTTCCCTTTTCGCCAAACTTTTGCCGCTTACAGGCTGCGAAAAAGGGAAAGTTCCCGGATTAGAACTTAACTGTTGTTGATTTCTTTTCACATTTCTTAAGAGGGCTCGCTTTCTTCGTTCGTTTTTTCTGCATTTTTGCTTTGCTTTCTTCTTCATATCTCGTTGCTGTTAGTCAGGAGGGATTCCGTTCTGAATGCTCGACACGAGGTAACGCCAACATGTGGCAGCGCTGAGGTTAATCCTGACGCTAATGTTCACTGGATATCATTCGGTGCATTTTCCGCTTTCGACTGTGTTATGACATGAATAACAATAGCCTGGACGTCTACGCTATATCTACCTGCGATGAGGTTAGTCTCGATCTTTAATCCCTGCCTGCAGCTTAGGTTACTGAACGCATTTAAGCTGTTTCCAAGGTTCGCGTCTCACACAAAGCAGATAAATAATTTGAAGCGCCTTTGAAGTTCGTACTGCTTTTCAAAGTTTTCGAAATAAACAGGGATCATCTTATTTTTGCTTCTATAATTGCAGGAAAACTTCGAAGAGCAAACGCACCTTTTGATCGCATATTGGCATGTGAGTGCAACTGTAGATTATTGCGTTGTTTTGTTTGAGAAGCCAGTCCTACCTTTAACTTTTAAAAATATTGCCCCTAACTAATTTTCTCCTAGCGTACATCTGCAGCAATTACTTTACGACGATTTGGGGAGCACTTGAAGCTAGGTATATGCTGAAAAGTACCCGCTAAAATCCAAAAATGAAAGGGAAATAAGCTTACTTAGACTCGGATAGCAGCCATATCTGAATATTTTTAATGAACTGAATCGTTTTTCACAGAACAGTGCTGCATAAGCGCTATATCTCTAGTTTCTATCTCTTTTGTATTGTATGAGTTTAACATAAGTGTGAAGATGAATCGCTCTTTGCTCCCAAGTCGCCACAACTATTAAAACGAAAGCGAACACGCGACATATAGGCGGATCTTCAAATTCCAGAATGTGATCTCAGAAAGAACGATAGCAACATTTCCAAGGCATCGCTTGGTGAGAAATAAATAAATAAATGACAAATAAATAAATAATTCCTCGATAGGCGGCGGTCCTAGGTTTGTTGCCCCTACCAGAACAAATTTTTCTTTAACTACGAAGTTTCCGTGAAAGCCGCAAAGCTTTCCTTTCTATCCGTATGGTCGCGCTTGGGTGGATGCTAATGAGAAATTCCTCCCTTATTGCACAGCTTTGAAACTTCTCCGACGACGTTATATTTTGTTTCCCTTCCTTTTCACCTTCCTCACCCTGGCAGCCATTAATTTGTTCTCGAAGCTTTAGATCTCTGACTTGAAAGCTCCCTTCCAAACAGTGCTACGAAAAGTCCACAGCACTTCACTTTCAATCCAAGACGCTCGGCAGACGAGAGGATTTATCGCTTCCACCTCCTGCCTTCTCTTTGTCAGCCCTCGTAGGTTCTTTTGAGGGGATTATCGCAATTTGCCGGGACTTTCTTGTTAGCGTCCGCGTTTGCGCCGCCGTTCATTTCATAATGCACCAACTCGGCGCTCAGGCCGTTATTCTTAATCCGCGCCACCGCAGTGAGAACAAAGGCTCCACTGAAGAGTTTTTCAGAGTTGGAGGATAAACGGAATAGAAAAGGCCAGCTATCGCACGACAGACTTTCCTGAATAGCAAACGAAGTAAGCGAAGCTCTGCTTTCACTTGCTTCTTTATTCACAGGCTCCAAAGGTCAAGGTTGAGTCGGCGGGGAGCGGAATAAACTAAGACGCGCTTCAAAGAGTGCGAAAGCTACGCTTCGGCTTTATATCCTTTCCTGCTCATCATTTCGTTTTGTTTCTACTTCGACGCAACCAAGCGAGACGCAGGTGAAGCGCACTCAAGCGAGGCAATGCCTTCTAGACTGAACGGGGGGACCTGTAAAGTGAATCTTCCAGAACTTTTCCTTTTGTGTCCTCGGATCGGCTGATAAGATTTACCTGTTTGTCATTTTCATTCCTCACGAAAGGGGTGCGTTTTAAAAGAAGAGCGCGTGTTCAAAGAGGTGAGCTCATTTTAACGAGGCCTTCTTTTATTGTTAACAAAAAAAAAAGATAGCTTAAAGACCGGACGAAGAAAGACGAAGACAGGATGGTACTACGTACACTTACAACTGAATGAAACTGAACAACGGAAAAAAAAGTCCCACAACTTTGCAACAACGCATGCGCATGGGCAAATCTTAACAGAATGCCGCACACTGATAATCTAAAATCAGGCAGTAAAAGCAAATTATAAACGACGAAAAAAAAAACCTCCGAAAACCCCCTTCCTTTGAGCACGAACACAGACCCGAGTGACAGTGATGGCGCAATAGACACTGGGAAAGGGAATGTGATCGTCACGCAGTAGTGCTTCAAACTGAAAAAATAAAATAAAAAGTTATAAACTTCCATTTTATATCTGACTCGTTTGTGAGCACTGCTGGTAAAGAGACGCTACTGCTGAGAATGTGCCTGTCTCGACAAGTGCAGATATTTCTTCGCTTAGACGAAGAGTTGAACCCACCAGGACATAACCGGAGACTGAGCGACAGCCTAACGAGCCTTGTTGGAACTGATTGTCCGGTTGTCGAGGGGGGGGGGGGGGGTCTTCTTTCGGCTGTGGCGATTTTGAAAGCTGCTGAGCAGTGCGGACTGCTTTCTCTGAAGAATGAGTCTCTGAAAAAGAAAAAAAGTTGGGCAATCCCTCCTTCGAAGGAGTTGCCGAGAACACAGAATGTGAATGCAGATAGGCGTACATAGGTGGAGTTGGAAGTGGAGGCTGTGTGCCGCCGAGAAAGGGCCTAGAGCTCTCGCGGCGTTCCCGACCACCCCTTGCATACTTTGCTCAGTAAGAGAGCCGGCAAAGAGACGGCTCTTTATCCGCTCTAGCAGTATATCTTGCCCGTTATGACATCAGGGCCGTCCGCGTCGAGTGATTTACCGCCCAGAGAGACGGAGATTCGCTTCGCGCCAGCTGCAAACGTCTCCCCTGACATATGCCCCGGTTGCGGAGTCCGCGCTGACAGAGACACCTGTGCTGAATAGCCGGATTAGGAGAAGAGCGACCGTCACAGCGCCCTCGAAGCGTTGTTTTGTTGTTGTTGCTCCTGAAAACTTATTTTTGAGCTTAAATAGGAGCTGATAAACAAAAATTAAAAATAATTTAGGCGCACCAGATGAGCGAGTGTCAGCTCTTGTGACTGCGTATTATGTTTGTAATTTATAGTTAATTTTATTATTATACCAAATAGCACATGCAGCCGCGGTGGTTCAGTGGTTATGGCGCTCGGCTTCTGACCCGAAAGATGCGGGTTCGATCCCGGCCACGGCGGTTGAGTATCGAAGGAGGCAAAATTCTAGAGGCCCGTGTACTGTGCGATGTCAGTGTATGTTAAAGAACTCCAGGTGGTCGAAATTTCCGGAGCCCTTCACTCCGGCGGCCCTCACAGCCCGAGTCGCTTTGGAACGTTAAATCCCCATGAAACCATAAACAGAAATAACACATCACAACTTGTGTCTGTTCGCTTAAGCATGCATGCTTGTATTTGGACAGGGCTATCTGTGTCTATATGCGAAAGAAATGCGCATATATACAGTGCAGGACTCTGTCATTTAAATCGCTTCAGAACATGCATGCATTGGAATATGCCAAACTGAAGAGCCATTGACACTGAGAGTGTGCTTAGTGATAGATATTGAGCACCCATCGTGGGTTTTTTCCCGAACACTGGTTCAGCGAGTCTTATAAGCACCGGTGCTTAGGTATTGGTTCCGAGGAGTTAAGCCAGCAAATGATGGTGGAGGAACTAGGTAGGTGGCTCAGTGCATTAGCCCGAGCCTGGGTGAACTGGCCATAGTGCCTAATTGCATACTGTTGAATACTGTCCAGAACACCTAGACGAAAGGACAAAACAGTCTCGCCCGAGTCTATCGGATCACTTTAAGACCCATTCGTCTTTTCGTCGTCAAAAATCGCAGAATCCAATCCTAGCGCCGGTGGCGGCATTTCGAAGTGATCGGTGAGGTCGGTTTGCTGTCCATTGTAGACAAGCGTTAAAAAACCCTGGTGGTTGAAATTGATCTCAAGACTACGGCGTCCCTCATTGGCCCCGTGTTATTTCGGGACGTTAAACCCGCACGCACCATTTCAATTTCAACTCAGTTCTGTTTGCGCCACAAGTGAAACGGTACAAGAAATGGGTGTAATGCACGCAGAGAAGGTCCCAGTGTTAAAGCCTGGGAAAGGAACTTACTCTTCATAGCAAATTATATATAAGTTACCATATCTTACTGACTGACTATTATTGACTAACGGACTAACTAGATGACTAACTACTTGCCTAATTCGGCGAATTCTTTTTATGACGCAGTTCCACACGGGCGAGTATGAACTGAACGGTGCCTCGCTGACCCTGGACATTGTGGACACGAGCGGCAGCTACCCGTTCCCGGCTATGCGTCGGCTAGCCATTTCCACGGCGGACGCCTTCATTCTGGTCTACGCAGTAGACGACCCGGAGTCGTTCGAAGAGGCACGCCGCATCCATGACCAGATCGTCGAGCTAAGGTCCGCCAGGGCACCCGTGGTCGTCGTTGGCAACAAGTGCGACTTGCCCACCGCCATGCGCCGCGTGAGGCGTGAGGTGGCCGAGACCATCATCTCCATCGACTGGGAGCACGGTTTCGTCGAGTCCTCGGCTAAGGAGAACATCAACATCCTCGGCATCTTCAGGGAACTCCTGGTGCAGGCCAAGATCCCGTACGACCTCAACCCGGCCGTGGTGAACAAGAGGCGCCGGTCCCTGCCCGTGTACCCGACCAGCCCCACGATCAAGGACAAGGCGCTGCTCAAGAGGAACAGCTGCGCCGTCTCGTAGCTGCGCCATGGCGACCATTAGCTTTCCGCTTCTATCGCGGACTTGAGCTATCTGCGTGCTGACGACTGTGATGTATCTGTAACCTGTGCACTTATACATAGCCAAAGCGACAGCAAAGAATGGCTGCAGTGTTCTCTCACGGACAATGCTACTGTGCACACCGCGTTCATGAACAGCCCGTCCTGCCAGACTGAGCTCTTCGCGGAAACATCAGTGCAGCGCTTGTACTTGCGCCATACCAATAGCGTGACGGGTGGGGTCGCCTACTGGAAGACAGCCGCTGTATATCGGCGCATGAGTAGCGCTTGCCAGGACAGGGTGTCACCCGTATCCGAGGAAGACAAGTGCGAGCGTGGTCAGCTGGAGTATGGATGACATTTGCGGGGTCGTTCATGACACTTAGCAGACTACGTGCATACTTAGCTCTGTGGAGCGAATAACCTTTCTCGCAGTGGCGCGAATGTGCTGTAGCCATAAGGTAGCTTCGCCGCGCTTGCGAAGCAAGCGTAAGACCACAAAGAGCGAAGTGCTCCGAAATCTCCCCATAGACGATGTCAACCCAATGGACGAACATTCCATTATGTCATGGTTCGGACACAGTGATTTAAACGTGAACAGAAATCGAAGAGCACTCTCTGTCTACAACTCATGCACATTGCAGAGCTGTATTCGGAGAAGGTCGGCTTTTTGAGGAGGCATTAAACAGGAAGGTAACCCATTTGAGGCGTGAACCACGCGGATAACAAGCACCGTAATGCCAGAATGAAAGAGTGCAGACATTTTGCATAGTATCGGCTTGCAGTGACACTTTCGAGCAGTCTTCTGGCGCCGTGGTTCATCTCCTACCCCGAGAAGACAACCAAGCCCCGTGCCAGTCTCAACGAACGACTGAACTGTGGAGTGTGAACTAGAACAGTGACATGTGCGGCCCATCAAAACTGTTTTGATGCTTTTCAGTGGTAGTGAAACTGTGCATGTTTTGACGTCCACTTTTCTCAGGACAATCTGAGAGTGACTGACGCGCCTACCTGCCAGCACACGCATAATAAAAAACGCTAATGGGTGAAAAATAACGCATTTATAAAGTGAGATTCGGTTTCAACAGAGGTAGAGATCTTGCGCTTGATTTTGATGCTCCAACTGAGCGCCGAGAGCCGCTTACGTTGCCGTTGTTTTAAGAGCAAACTAAAAGGAAAGAGGTAATGGAAGGCCAATGAAGAAATCTTGTTCTTGCAGCACTTTTACTGGCTTGGCTTAAAGAATAAAACTTTCCACCTAAAAGGAACCAATCCCGGAGGCCGAGAATGGTTACTGCCGGAGCCGTGGTGTCTGCATAAACGCTTTAGTACACACGGTAATTTAGGCATTTGATACGCAAGTGTGGAGCAAAAGACGGCGGAGAGAGATTGTTTATAAAATATCTGGTTTCTTTCCTGCCCTCACTCTGTATTAGCTCCCTAGCCTACCTCTTTTTCTTTTCTATAACCTGTACAACTATCATGCACGTCTATAAGATACTTGTCCCCCTCGTTAATAACCAACACTAGACTAGTCTACCATTTACACGTGATCTAGCCCTTACCTTCATACAGTAAATTGAAGTCTCTATCTTTCCAACCAACCTGATGTTCCTGTATCCTCTGGTTGGCATAGTAAGCTCTTGTAGACACTCTTAGATTTAGAAACATTGGAACATTTTAAATGTCTTTCTAATCGTACAACTGCTACTTGTCTGCCATCTACACAAAAGACCCGCCCGGGAACAAACGATTTAAACGACCTCTGAAATGTTTTTTTGTAACACGCCGTCTATTACGGCTTTCCCTTTGTCCCAACTCTGAAGCCTTTTCTGAACGGTAGACTTACTTCTCGCACTTCAACCGTACCGACCACAACCTCCTGGCGTAGTATTCTCATCAACTTGGACGTATATTCGAGCAACTGTCGCTTTACGGCAACTGTAACTGCTGAAAGAAATTTCCCTAAATGTAATTGATACCATGAAGACCCTTCTTCCGCCCTTCGGTATTTGCAATAAAGATAATTTGTTCGAGGACTCAAAAACAAAGAATCAGACCTATCAAGACGAACGTGTCTAATGATCTTCAAATTAATATGAGAAGATAGGCAGCCTTACTTCGACAAACTGAGTGAACTAAACCAGCTCTAGACATGAGGAAACTTCGTGAAAACGGCGTTTGAATAAATAGAGCGGTTGCCATATCTGCGTTTACACAGCCTCTGAGCCTGCGTTTGACTTGACAGCGGACATAGGCGGTGAACCTCGCGTTGAACATGGAGCCATTGCCGAATCTCGGCGCGTACCAATGCCAAACTTAATTACAACAACGCTTTCACAATGTGCCTACGCTATATGTTTTATCGGTGGATTTTTGTGTGTTTAAGTGATCCCCTCTCTACTCCCCAAATCGAACTCTCTTTGAAGTGTCAGAAAATGTAAATATAGAAAGGGAATTTATTAGAGCCTGTACGGATAAATACATAAAGGCAACCAGCCATCGAAGCAATGTAAATTAACAAAGGCACGTGTAAAATTACTGAGAAGTATAGTGATCACTGCATTTACCACCAAAACGCAATGAAATTACTGCAAAATTGACTAGTTTTTTGAATCCTTGATTATAATGATGTCAATAAGGTCATGGGAAGTTGTGCTACAAGCTACATTTTGATAAAACTGAGATCTCTGCAAACACTACATGAACATCATAACATTCACAAAGCGTGAAGAAATATGTTTCTGACACCTCGAATACGGAGCTTCGAATGCGACGGAGATGCTTAAGTCATGTGTAGTCGGTGGTCCAGTGGCGTGGTGTAGCGACGTCTGTGGCGATGGTTATTACACACACATAAACGATACAAACTCCCATGATGCAATTTCCTGTATTTGTGATGCCGCACGTAACGCTGTCTTTCGAGCATTCAGTGTACTTATGTTGCTATGACCGTGCCACTTCGATGTCTTGATGCCTGTGTCTTGAGCATCACTGTATTTTTTTGGATGTCAGCTGTTACCAGCACACATTTTGCGTGCCTGCTTGAATGCTACGAGTTGGGAACTAACAGTTGTGGTACTGTGTTTCACATTTACTCTCCTGAGTTTCGATTATGTGCAGTTATATGAGCCAGTGGTCAGACTCAACGTTATCATAAAAAAGAGGAACTATTGTAACTTCTAGACTACATAGAAGTACATGCATATAATGTCTGCATATTAACATCATTAAAATGGTTTAGGCAGTGGTAAAAGTCATGAGACAATCCCAGCAACACTTAAAGGGGCGGTGACTGAGGCTACAGGTCTCTAAAATCAAAACTATTCTGTAGCAGCTGTTCAGTGAAAATGATGGAACTTGATCGGCAGAACATTCCTGGAAAATGGATTATAAAAATATGATTATGTTCTTTGATAAGTGTAGAAACAATCTCTACTTGATTACTGGCCTTTTACGCTACCGATATTTTGTATTTCATACATTTCAGTTCAATTCTTAAACGTAAAGAATAGTCTTTTGTGCACTGCTGTCATGAATTATATCTGGGCTGTGATATTTCTTAAAAGCTGTACTGTTGGAATGTTTGGAGCCGCTTGTTTTTCTCGATGAAGAAATCATTCTTGCGCCTATAGGACAGGGACGAACAGAAAAATTCTTCATGTCGGCACTGATGAGGAAAAACTTAGTCTCATCAGTGCATGGCTGAATCCGGCAAGAGAGGCCGTGTACCAATGCGTTGAATAAATAACAATATGGTTTCCTATATACTACCGTAAATTTACGGTTTAACAGCAGTAGTTATAAGTTATGCGCGTATAATGTTGTTGCCTCACTGCGCCGAGATTTTACCGATGACTTTGATGACCCAAGCTCTCTAACCTTTTGTTTAGTTTGTGCTTGCTTTTATGACGTTACGTCTGAACAAGCATCGTTCGATGTTGTAAAAAAAAATAGGCTAGACGTTCTTGCGGTGTGTTGGTGCTGTTGCTTATACTGTGATTCTCACCGTGCGAAGTCGATTGTTCCTTGTCAAACTGTCGGCTATTATGAAGCCCTGTCGACTAGAGACTTTTTTTTCGCCTGTATTTCTTTGCTCCTTCGAAGGATGGTGGTTTATTTTGTGAGCTCTTTGCATGTGCATGCCTAGGCCGACGATACGACAATGATGAAAACAAGCGCTGCTTCCACGTGTAAATAAACACTGTTCGACTGTAAACACTGTTTGTTTTTCCTTCTTATTTGTTTGGATGCGACAGGAGTTGCTGGGTGAGTGGACGCGCTGCCCAATGCACCCTGTTGCTCAAAAGAATGACACAAAATAGGGGAGTAGGATTCTCATTAGCATACGCCCAGGCTACCTTGCTTGGGTGGGTGCTAATGATCAATAGCTCTCTTATTTAACATGTACTCCATCTCGGGAGATTTGATCCTCAAACACATGGGGCTAAGAACGACATGAGTAATTCTATCGACAAGCTAAAGCTCAGAAACTAACATCAAAGTAGCGACTGCTCACCGATTGGTTGCAAGAAGCTGTCTTAGAGTTAGTTGACTAATCCGGTTAGCCAAAGAAAGAGCATAGGCAGAAAAAGCAAAGAGATCGCCACTGTACTTTGGTAACAGAGCCATTACACAACGAATTTCATAGTCTGTTGCTCTGTAGGTGATCTGCGAGAGTTGTCCTTAACTGCCGCACAACATATGTGATTGCTGCAAACACTGATATGCCTTAGGTTTTACGAGAGACGTTGTTCAACTTGTAGTTATTAATGCGGTGGTAGTTAAAGTCGACACCTTAACTAAATAACGTTGCGCATAGAAGGTCTTTAAAGCTCTACCTGAGATCACTCGAGCCAAATGGGGTCGCCGTCGGAAGTAAATGAAATCTCCCTCCATCACCTGTTCCCAAAAGCAAATGTTGGCCACATGGCTGTGAGCCATAAGAGAGATCACAAGTGGTAAGTGAGAGCAATGTCGAGCGTACGCCACCTCTGGTTACGCTGTCCATATAAGCCAAGGAGGGGGATTCCCCCTCACGAATGGGGTAGCGTGTCTGGTGCAGCCTTTAACCCTGCAGCTGGTAGGACGGAAAGACCAAGAAGTTTAGTCGCACTCTATTGCAGCGCACTCAACGGTCAAGAACTGCAACGTTCGTCTGCTTAAACACATGAATTTTTTTAAAGGTTCAACAGCCAAGCATGTACTAGGAATAAATAACCGAGCAATATGAGCTAGAATGTGATTAGTTGCAGGTAATTCTCTAAAGAGAGAGATAGAGAGAGAGATGAACTGAAAGGCAGGGAGGTTAACAAGGCGACGCCCAGTATGCCACCCTACACGTGGGAAGGGGAACGGAGGGTGAGATAGAAAGGGTAGAGAGGAAAGGGAGATCCCTTTTTCACGTGTCCGTAGGCCACTACAAGCAGGGTACCAAGGGCACACACTGAAAGGTTATAACCTTGAACTCAGTCCTGCGTCTTTCAGCAACTTGAAAAGCGCTTTCACAGCTCTTTAAAGGCTCTCCGGAATTCTCTGAAGGCTGCCAGAAAACTATAGGACGATGCAAAGACACGGGCCGTTTGCCTATAAATGCGGCTATAAAACAGCTTGAGCTTTTCAGCAGAGTTCAGACTGTTTCGAAGGAACTGCAACAACAGGCAAAAATGTCTGCCAGTTTTACTCTTTTTTTGCATAAAATGTTTTTAGCTCCCGTCTCCGGCAGACTCAGGTGACACAGTACTGTGCGCGTGTGTGATTCAATTCCTCTAAAATGAACTAATCACGCGCACATCCTGGACACATTTCTTATTGTGCAAATAGTTTGCACATATTACTTCTCCCCCTATCCTCTCTTCCTGTCCCCTCACCTCTTTCATTTCATTTCTCCATTCTGCCTGCTGTCCTTTATTTCCGCTGCCCCAGCTCAGGTGCTTCAGTATCGATGGCAGATGCCGGGGCTAGCAAAAATCTTTTCCTTCCTTTTTACTATTATTTTTTAATAAAACCACTACCACCACCACCACTCAGGTGAACATCGTCCGGGAACCGCAGTGAACTATAGAGGAGGTGACGTGAAGTGGAACTTTCTGAAACATTCCGTCTGAATGATTATCGGCTTGGCGCACCCCAAGAACGGAGGCGAATGGTGGAGGGTTCAGAAGGGACCGTTATCAAGGCGAAGATTGGGTAGATTGGGTTGCCGGCGGCCGCGTTGTTCCGCAGTGCGCGCTACCGCGATTCCGTCTCGTCATCGCGGCTTTACTCATCGCTCGGAAGCGGATAAAATAAGAAGCGTCCATAAATAATTGAGGGAGGTGGAAAAGAGATGGCCCGGGAAGCACGCGCATTTGCTCCCGAACGACGCAGCGGTTTTTATATTTGTGTTTAGCTACAGTCCTGCGTCTGACTCGCGCGCGTGCGTCAGAGGCTCGCTCTGCGCTTGAACGAGGTCGGCGGCAGAAATGCTTCGTGGTGTGGCGCGGCGTTTAGCGACTTGTACGAGACCCATTTCAAAAATTCAGCTGGCACCATACATACAGACATAGTACATATTGCCACGTAGTGGTGACGGCAGTCCGGCGAGCAGGAAGACAGCGAAAAGACTTCCAAACGAAACTGTTTATCGGGACTGACTTGCGCCCACGAAAAACTGTATGACTCCGCGATGGCGAAGCAACAAGCGTGCACCGACGGCGGTCTTCGAACAGAATGCCTGCAGTTCTTGACAGCGCTCATTTTAAAGCTGGCAAGGAACTTTCGAGATAAGGAACCAAAAGAAAAGTGCACCAATGTTAAAAAATGCAGTACTTGGGAGTGGTCACGATCAGCCTAGATAAGCCTGGTCGCCTCTCACGTTAGAGACGACTTTGAGCGTGAACACACACCACGACACGCACCGCACGCCACGCGCACGCACACGCACCACACCCACACCCCACACACACACACACACACACACACACACACACACACACACACACACACACACACACACACACACACACACACACACACACACACACACACACACACACACACACACACACACACCACACACACACACACACACACACACACACACACACACACACACACACACACGTATCCGTAGAAAAAGATTTCACTCTAGTTACGAAATCGCCAGGGAGACCAATAAGCAATTCAATAAGAAATATCACTGTTGGGACAAATTAAATTACACATGAAGAGTGGACGAAGTGTGCGAGATGATACATTGACAAAAATTGATCGCAGGTGCTTTAGACTTCAGTCCATAAATGAAATAATATAATTCATTCAGCGCAACAGCAAGGTTGTGGGTCATGTCTTGATACTGCACAATTTGCGAAAACGCGGGATCACCTATATGTCTATGACCCCTCCTAGACCCTTCTACGCCGGCACTGCAAAGAGTTTCTGCTTACATATACTCTCGAAGATGACAGAGGCTAATTTTTCTCCCCTAAATGATGACCGGTACCTCACACGGTCGGAGTAACGCAGGCAAGCACACGTTGCGACACGAAGACGCCCATCATTGACGTAGTAAGCGCAGTCATGGATAACGTAACCTAAAATCATGGAGCGATGACCCAGAACTACCGGTGGCCCCGTGCAGCACGAGAACTTGATCCAACGAGATGAGCGCCGGCATGACAGTGACGCCTGCGTCTGCTTTCGAGTGTAATGACCCTCCGGTGATAAAGCTTGGGAAGGCGTGGTTGCGAAAACGGACGACAGGAGGAAAATATAAAAAACTTTTGCGATATAAGAAATACCACTCGGGGACGGATCGTGATATCGACGTAACGGGGCGCAACAAAGGTGTGCTCCTTGAGTGGTCTAACACTGCTTGTGACGATGCAGGCGCGCCTGTCTACGCTTTCGTGCATGGTGTTTATTAACGCCAAAGCATTCCTTGGCTACATCGACGAGGTCGTGTCCGCAAAATGTGTCGGCAGCCGTTGTGTCGTTCTTATAAAAGTTAGGATTAAACGAATGATTGTAATCGATAGAGCATGATGAGAGGATGATGCGGGAAAAAAATTATCTCGATAGAATAATTAGTTAATTAATTGGAGCCAAGAGAGTCGAGAAACCCTCAAAGTAGCGTGGACGTCGATATAGTGAGTGGACGGGAAAACAACCGTGGACGGCAAAATAGCGAGAAAATAAGCAAAGGAGTGGAAATAAAGTTTGAAATGGACTGAAATGCGTTTCATGAGTGATAATTTATCGAACAAAAAGTTTGACATAGAGTAATTAGTTAATTAATTAGAAGCAAAAGTCGCTGGACAACCGAATAGGCTGGGCGAGGATATAGTGGTGGTTCGCCTGTAGTGCCGCGCCGATTATCGGAAGCTAATTAGCGTCACGAAACACGACATATACCCACTTCCACGTATCGATGACCCCTTGGATCGATTGCGAAAGGCTAAATATTCCTCGTCATGCGACCTTAGAACGGCTGCTGGCAGATCGAGGTGGAAAAGAGGCAGAACGAAGACAGCATTCGTGACCCCTGGTGGTCATTATGAATTCAAAATGCTGCCCTTCGGCCTCCGTTCCGCGCCACCAACCATCCAACGGATGATGGACACCATTCTCCCTGGACTCAAATGGCACGCATGCTATAGTGCACCTTGACGATGCCGTCTCATTTCTGCTTCTAGCTTCGAGAAACATCTTAACAGGCTACGAATGGTGCTACAGGCACTTCGTTCCGCGCAGTTGACGATAAAAGCACAGAAATGCCAGTTCGGTTTTCAGGAGCTCCATTTTCTTGGTCGCGTGATCACTGCTGAAGGAGCTCACCCGGTCCTCGAGAATACTGCTGTTGTGGCAAAGTTTCCTCGCCCGTCCGAAGGTATTTGGGCCTCTGTACCTACTACCGGCGTTTGGTCGAAAACTTTTCAATAATTGCCGAGCCCCCTTACAGTACTTGCCAGAGGCAATCCCCGATAAAAATGGCCTATACACAGTGTATATACTTCTTATAGACTGTATTGCTTTCCTATAGACATTTCTCTTTGTCTGTTCATAGTCTAAAGACTGTCTATGGACAAACGTCTACTAATTTGTTTTGGTTTATGGGGGTTTAACGTCCCAAAGCGACTCGGGCTATGTGGACGCCGTAGCGGAGGGCTCCGGAAATTTCGACCATCTGGGGATCTTTAACGTGCACTGACATAGCACATTGCACGGGCCTCTTGAATGTCCCCTCCATCGAAATTCGACCGCCTCGGCTGAAATCGAACCCGCGTCTTTCGGGTCAGAAGCCCTGCGCCCTAACCATTGAGCCACATCGGCAGCGCTCTACAAAGTGCATGGACATAAATATGTAGATTGTCTATAGACTGCCTATAGGATTTGTATTACCTATAGACTGTTCTTTAGGGTTTGTCTATAGAGTCTCTATAGACTGTAGAAACAAACGTTTATGTACAGCCTATAGAGTGTTTAAAGAAATTTTTGTAAGGGATCTCCCTTTTGCTTGGCAAGAGGATCAAGAGGCCGCCTTTAACGAGCTACGCAGGCAGCTGCAGCCTGTCCGGATACTCGCCCACTTTGATGGTAAAGCTGCCACTGAAATTCATACCGATGCCAGTAATTTCAGGAGTGCATGTTGTTGGGCGAGTCGGTCGTACATCGTTGAGTAAAAGTACTGCGCAAAATAATACAAACATGCACAAGGACCTGCGCCCGTCCTTGTGCCCATCTCGTCCATGTTTGTATTATTTTGCGCAGTACCTTTACTCAACGATGCCAGTAATCTTGGTCTCGGCGCTATTATCGTTCACTGGCTAAACGGCAACGAGAAAGCTACAGCGTACGCTAGCCGTTCTCTCCCGCAAGCAGAGACAAACTACGTGACCACAGAAAAGGAATGCCTTGCGGTTGTCCTGGTTTAAATTGCGTGATTCAAATTTTTGTATTTTTGCTTTGTTAAATACTTGAGCAATTATTGTTATGAACACTTTTAGAAATTGTATAACCTTCTTCACAAATAATTCTGTTCCAGTTTCTTGGTGTTCATTCTTGTGCGCATGCCTGTGTGGTTAGATTTGTAAGTTCATTGTGTCCAACGTACTTTTAGTGATTCTTTTCCGGCTGTAAGACGTCTACGTCCAGGGCGAAGGTCTCGTCAGGAAACATAGGTGTCTCCTATGTATAATGAAATATGCCTTATACTGGGCATATTTCGTGGGCATATTTCACATCGTGTATTTATGTTAGAAATAAATGGAAATTGAAATTGAAATCAGGAAGTTTCGACCTTATCTCTATCACCGCCCGTTTCGAGCTGTGTGTGACCATTATTCGTTATGCTGGCTAGCCAACCTCAAAGACACCTCAGGACGGCTTGCGAGGTGGAGCCGCCAGCTCTAAGATTACGACACCAGAGTGATGTTGTATTCTGTGAAACATTTTTCAGGGCGTCCATTGGTTATTTGCTTGCAAATTGAACACTGTTTACTGCGATAGCTTAGCAACTACGACGTTTGGCAGAGGTTCATGTAATTTAACGCAACTTATGCTGCAGGTGTAACTCTAATTTCTTCCAAACTGCAGACGCGTGAGGAATTTTGTGTCGGCTGAAATCCGTTTTGGAGTGTCTTTTTGGTCACCTCAGTTCAAGAGATTTCCATGGTCAACAGCGCGTTTTTGACGTCACGAACATTACTTGTACGCTGGTACCCTTTCCCCGCTTATTATATTTTTAGGCTTTTTTCGTTCATTCCAACTATTTCGATGAAAGAGGCCGCTCGTTAAAGAAAGAGAAAGGACTCACTGCCATATAAGGTCATCATCAACTCAAAATTTTGACGAAAAACGTAGAGTTGATATTCCCAATTTGCATGCACATACGTCATGCACAAGTTAGCATGAACTAACGAAGCCATGCGAGAAAATTTCCACCGTTGCCTGCATGCAGCAACGAGAACATAAAGCGCCGTAGTGAGCACCGGCGCAAGATTTCTGGCCGCGTCTCTCCTTTCGAGTGTAATGACCTGCGGCCATAACGCTTGTCACGGTACGGTTGCAAAAATGGCCGGTATGTGGGAGCCAAATAGAACAAAATGTTTCCGACACTAGGCTCAGACACTAGGCTCAGTGCTCGTTCTCTTGGTGAATCACGCACAGATTGGTAAACAGCGCGCATGTCTTGGCGAATAAGACGTATAGGTTAATTTCTGTGCGCGTAGCTTTAGAACATCAGATAAACTTTTTTTTCAGTTTTTTATGCGTTGTTTATAGCCTCAGGGCATATAAAATAGGTTGGTTGGTTTATGTAATTTAACGTCCCAAAGCAACTCAGGATTTAAGAGACGCCGTAGTGGAGGGCTTCAGACAATTTCAACCACTTGGGGTTCTTTAACGTGCACTGACATCGCACACTACAGCACTTCGCCACCATGACAATGCGACCGCCGCGGCCGGGATCGAACCCGCGCCTTTCGGGGCAGTAGCCGAGTACCATAACCATTTAGCCCCCACGGCGATTCAGCGCATATAGGGTGGTATGTAAGGACGGATGAAAGAAAGGGATGCTGAAATAAATGAGAGAAGGTTAGCCGATGTAATGAATTCGAGGAGCGAACGGCGATGCAGTCCCTGCATCCGAGCAATATTGTATAATGGAAGATTGTTCGACGTGAGTCACCTGCTGCGGTGAGGTGCGGGATTCTCATTGGCTTCTGTGCTGGGAAAACCCACAGCACGCAATCGATATTGGCCTCAGTACTGCGGGACTTGCAGACTGGACATCCGGGGCAGGAACCAAGCTTTTGAAACTGGAGTCACTTTCCAGAAAGTATTCTCGGACATCGTGTTCCGTGAGCAGTCGCGCACTGAACTCTCGAAACGGAAGCCACTTTTCAGAAAGTAGTGTCGGAAATCGTCTCTCCGTGAGCCGTCGTGCATAGTGCGGTCATGGACGCAGTGACCGACTGCATGCTAATCACGCTCGATGAACTAGACTCACAAATAGAGCAAAATAAAACTTACAGCGGATATCTTTTATTACACCCATCGCCGATTGTTAATGGAACGTGACATCCGCGAAAAAAAAGATCAGTCCTTGCATACAACACGCACTACTTAATATTCAATTATGCACTATGTGATCGAACACCGAGTGTAAGGCCGGGCATATTTCTTGTTCTAGCACAACTTGTTCTGCCCCGCCGCGGTGGCTCAGTGGTTAGGCGCTCGACTACTGATCCGGAGTTCCCGGGTTCGAACCCGACCGCGGCGGCTGCGTTTTTATGGAGGAAAAACGCTAAGGCGCCCGTGTGCTGTGCGATGTCAGTGCACGTTAAAGATCCCCAGGTGGTCGAAATTATTCCGGAGCCCTCCATTACGGACCTATTTGTTCCTCTCTTCTTTCAATCCCTCCTTTATCCCTTCCCTTACGGCGCGGTTCAGGTGTCCAACGATATATGAGACAGATACTGCGCCATTTCCTTTCCACCAAAAACCAATTATTATTATTATTATTAACTTGTTCTTTTTCCAGCAAGGTTTAATCTGTTTGTTTCCTCTCTTGAGCTCCGTGTTGTTTTTTATGCGTCATCTCTTGCGGTTATAACTGGTTTTTTCTAGATATTAAATCAATTAGTAGCTAACGCCCGTCTTGTGTGTTGAGTGTTCTCGTCCTCGTTTTCTTGTGCCGTTTGATTGCTTTAACTGCATTTCTTGCTCTTCTTTGAATCTTATTTTTATCACTTTTTTGCGATTACTTGTTGAAGTGTATTTTAATGTTTTCACTCACAAAGAAAAGTGACATATTGTTTTCACGCTCCATATATGCTCATACTGATCTTCACTTTAAATGTTCTTTGTAATATCCCCCCCCCCCCCATTGCAATTCCATGTAAATTTTGGCGATGTCGGTGCTGCGTTAAGTAAATTTGTTTCAGCCGGCGGGAAATAATTGCGATGAAATGAAGTTCTTTCGCTAACATAGCATTTCATATATTCTTGACTGCAGATGTGCGCTTCACGAATGCATGGGGACGGCGCAGGAAGGAAGGAAGAACAACCCAAAAACGAAAACGTCCGAAATCTCTACGCAGGAACCAGAAAAAAAGAAAAGGGCCGCAGTTGCATTCCGCTGGCTGCTCACGGCATTCTTATCCTATTCTCCCCCTCTTCACATTCTCCTTATTTCTTTCCTCGTTTTCCCAATTTCGCAGTGTGGAGTAGAAAGCCAGAAACACAATCCTCTGGCTGACTTTAAATGTTTACCTATCATCGTCCTCAATCATCAGATAAGTACACACCTGGAGTGTTCACGCATGTATCACATATAGGGCTTGGAAGGCCTCATCATTGTTATCATCCTTTAATGCGTTCACTGCAGGACAAATGCATCTTCCTGTGGTTCCGATTAACACTGTCCTATGCCAGTCCCGGCAAAGTTATCCCGCAAACCTCCTAATCTCATCCGCCCACTTGACTCTAACCCTCTCTGCTACTCTTGCCTTCTCTTAGTATCCAGTCCGTTACCCTTAGCGATAATCGCTCATCTTGGCTTCACATTGCATGCCCTGTCCAAGCCCATTTCTTCTTGATTTTGACTGCGATGTCATTAACACAAATTTGTTCCCCGACCCACTCTGCTCCTTACCGTTCCCTTGACGTTACACAGATACTCTTTTCCTTTCCATTCTACATTAACACCTCTTTTTCTCTAATTTACTTTGCTAACTGCGCCCTCCTCGATTTTAGTTGAACCCTTTTGGTTCGATGGCACATGCTTGATATATTTCGATAGTGCGTTTCTCTAAACAATTCCGAGGTAGCGCCACGTCATTAAGAGGAGTGCAGCCGCGTGATTCGCAGTGCATGGCCAGTCTATTGCCGATGTCTGACTAGAGAGAGGTAATGCCTTCTAAGAACCTAATTGCCTGTCTTCTTCCTGTCTTCTTTCTGCCTGCATTTCTCCATACTCACACTATACCAAATACAGAGAGAGAGAGGGGGGAGGAGAGGTACGGTGAAAGTGCAGACGCACCCTCCCCCCTTTTCCACTTGAGCCACTGACCTCCTTTAAAGAATTAGCAAGACACGCAAGTTCTTGTTGGGCGAAATGTTGTACATGTAATACCTCCGCCGGTTTGCCGAGTAAACATATTTGAAAGGAAGCCAACTTGAGTTTGAGTTTGCCGATGCTGCATGGCTACGTAACATGTGAAGCCTTAAAGAGGAGTGCAGAAGCCATGTGCTAGAGTTCCAGCAGGGGCTTGAAGCATGAAGCCGTAAGCATTTTCAGAAAACAGTTTCGTAATGAATGTCTTTGGCGAAAGCACTGAAGTCACTACAAATATTTGCAGAGTCTCGCTTAAAGGCAGTCTTTTCAGGTACCTATCAGGTACGCAAGTATATGAATTACGCGGGAGACAGTTTGCCGTAAGGTAATTAGCCCCCACATCCGCACACGGCTTTGAAGGGAAACACGCTTCGCGAAACTTCAAAGCATGCTTTAACGCTAAGGTAATCTAGGTCCGCCATTTACAATACATTGGCATGGAAGCGGCGCTCACAACGTAAGATCCCTGCCACCGATTCGGGCAAAGTTTTTAGGAAAATTATTAGATATAAGCTAGTTTTCTGCAATGAACGGCCCTTTGAACATTAAAGGCAGAAAATACATAGGGGAATTTATTTCGAAAACGCCTTTGCAAAAGCGAACCTTAGAAATGAAAACAGGGGTCCGAAAAAAGAAAATTGCATTTCGTTCAGCGTTAGAAGCCGGAAAAAAATTTATTTGCGACTTCGGAATATTACTCTATTTTGATTGAAAGCACAAAATTTGTACCTGAGCTTTTTTCCACAAGATTATGACACATTGCACATTTATATATTTTATTATTTTGCTATTATACTTATGATATGAATAATAGATACAGAGGACGAAGGATAATTTTTATTGTAGACTAACAAAGCTGTGAGGGTCGTGTGCAAATAATTTCTGGTCGTGTGCAATTAATTATTGGAGGGTTGCAGACCCACACCGCATTTTGGATAGGCTACGATTCACTTCTTTCGTGCAAGCCAACATTTTTTATTTCAGACACTGGCGTTCTAAAGAAAATTTGTTATGTTTGAACTAATTATACTCTAAAACTTTTTGCTTACCGCATGCCTCGAACTAACATTTAAACCTGCGAAGTTTAGCTTCCAACATTTCAACATAACTGACAGCAATAATAACCACCCGTCTTCGTCCCTGCATTGCGGCTGATGCCTTGAAATACTACAACCATGAGAAATACACCTTACTTAATTAGCCTGCATGCTCAGGCGCATATAGCTTGTGGTGTCCGCGTAAGTGGTAAGCGGATGCGGTACAGGAGCCCCGGCAGAGTCTGAGAATTCAGTGGGGCAAAATTTTTTATGCAGTCCATAGACTGTCCATAGACTTCTGTCTATGAAGTCTATAGACTCTCTATAGACAAACCCTAGAGAACAGTCTATAGCAATACAAATCACATAGACAGTCTGTAGGCAATCTATAGATTTATGGCCGTACACTTTCAGTAGAATTTTGTGCACAGACAGTTTACAGACTACTAATAGACGAAAATAAATATATAAAAAGAAATATAGCCTATAAGAAGTTTATAGACTGTCTATAGACCATTTTTGTAAGGGGAGAGACGCTTGGCCGGCTGTGTGTGCAGCCTCGTCCTCTAATATTCCCTGGTGCCCGGGCACAAATACCTAATGTTTTGTTCTCTCGATACAACTATATTGAGCGTTTGCAAAAATTTTGCTGGCCAGCGGCCCTATTCTTGCGTTCATATAATTTCGACAGGTGTGTTCACAATCAGAAATTATGTGCGCGGCGTCGGAGTGAGTGGCTGCCAGCGCTATCGCCACTAGCTCGGCTAAAGCAAGCGAAACGCAGAAAGCGCCCGTGTGCTGTAACACGCCAATAGTGCACCTCTTTATCTTTGTCTTCAATTTTTGACTACCTCTTTTATTCCGTCGACTTACGGCACTGTTGAGGTGTCCATCAAGAAATCAACGCAGATACTGCGCCTTTCTTTTAAGAGCTCCGGATTAATTTTGACTACCGGAAATTACTACGCTATTGCGCATAAACGTGAAGGCTAACGAAAAGGGTTCAGCTTAAATTGAGGACAACGAAGCGAGATAAGGAAAAGAAAACGATAGGTGTAATGTCAAGAGACTGGAAGCGGGCAGAGTGGGTGAGGGAACAAATGCGGGTTATTGACATCCTAGTCGATATCAAGAGAAAAAAATAGCCTTGGGAAGAGCTTGTAATGCGTAATTGAGATAACTGATGGTTGTTAATGGTGATGGACTGTATTTCAAGAGAAGGCAAGCGTGGCAGGGTGTGACAGAAACCTAGGAGAGCGCATGAGATTAAGAACCGCCGCTGAGGCTCAGTGGTTAGGGAGCTCGTCTACTGAGCCGGAGTACCCGGGTTCGAACCCGACCGCGGCGGCCGAAACGCAAAAGGCTTCCGTGTGTTGTGCGATGTCAGTGCACGTTAAAGATCCCCTGGTGGTCGGAATTATCCGGAGGCCTCCACTATGGCATCTCTTTGTTCCTTTCTTCTTTCACTCCCTCCTTTATCTCTTCCCTTGCGGCGCGGTTCGAGTGTCCATCGAGATATGTGAGACAGTTACTGCGCCGTTTACCCATGGTTGTTGTAGTATTCAAACGTCTCAGCCGCAGTACTGGGAGGAAGATGGGGTGGTCATTATTGCTATTGTTGTGTCATTGGAGAAATATGGCCGTAACATTTGCCCTGCAGTTGGCTGGCGTAGTCAGGCTGATGATGATGATGACGATTATGATGATGATGATGATGATGATGTGGTTCAAGTGCACTTTAACCACAGAGCAGACGGGTATCGTTTGCATTTCAACTCCAGACAATGAGGACCACAGCGGAAGCAGAAAACATGCGTTAAAAATATAAATTATAATTAATTATTGGTTTTGGAGGAAAGTAAATGGCGCAGTATCTGTCTCATATATCGTTGGACACCTGAACCGCGCCGTAAGGGAAGGGATAGAGGAGGGAGTGAAAGAAGAAAGGAAGAAGAGGTGCCGTAGTGGAGGGTTCCGGAATAATTTCGACCACCTGGGGATCTTTAACGTGCACTGACATCGCACAGCACACGGGCGCCTTAGCGTTTTTCCTCCATAAAAACGCAGCCGCCGCGGTCGGGTTCGAACGCGGGAACTCCGGATCAGTAGTCGAGCGCCCTAACCACTGAGCCACCGCGGCGGGGCAGTTAAAAATATCTAAGCTCCGTCACGACTCCGGCCATCGGCACGCTACGCAGATCCAGAGGCTACCTAGGTAATTAATGGCTAATACAAAAGAATTCACTGAAAACTTCGAAATAAACCATCTTCTATAGCAGTGCCCATCGCAAAAACGTCTCAGTTTCACTTCTAAAGTTTTTTTTTTTTTCAGAAAACAACATCTCAGAAGACAAGGGAAGGAAAAAGAGGGGTCTAGGTTCGGTTACACTACACACAGACACATTCGAAAGCAGAAGACTGGACAGCAGTCGTCGTTGCTCAGTTGGTAGAGCACCGGACGTGAATGTGGGAGGCCTTGGGTTCGGGTCCCAACGGTGGCATGTGGTTGTTTTTACGCGGCCGCGTGTACAGCTCGCTCGGTCGAAAAGCCGTCGGCGTAGTATAGGCGTCACCGCGTGTCGGAAATAATCGGGGACTGCGTAAAAAAAAAAGATTCCATCATGATAATGTGTGGTTCTAGTGATGATTCACGACTGATTGGTTTGTGATAGGCGATGACGAGTTAAGAAAATAATTTGCATTAATTGATTAATTAAAGAAATGATAAAACGAAAAAATTTTGAAAAAGGAAGTTCAAAGGTGTCAAAATGCTTAGAATGAAAAAAGCCAATGCTTGATGATGATAGTCAAGAAAATTTAGAGTGCGTAAATGATGAATTAATTAAATAAAACTTTTGAAAAAAAATGAAAAATGCTTTCTAAGGTGTTTCCAACGGGCAAGGCTTCGCGCCGAAGGGGCGATGGCGTTCCGTGGACTCGATCCCTGGCAGCGCTGCAACACGCTGTCGCTTTCCACTATATATATTCACTACATATATATTCATTACTAAAAATCAGAAAAAGGAATCAAGTTTTCGTAATGATGCCTGGTGCTACATTAAAGCGGACGGAATACATGTGCCAAGCTGTATTTTAAGAGGAAAGTGTCTTGAAAAACCGTGACAGTAACATTCACCCAAAACAGATTACAAATGCTTTTCCTGTCATTCATTGCATATGTATTCATTCTTACTTTCTATTCATTGTAGATACCTGCATGCATATCACTGCCCTCTTCATTGTGCCGCTTGCACATAATCATCATGGCTGGCGACTAGCATATAAATAGTGACCCATTTTATGTTGTACTTGTGTGATGTGTACTCTGTCTTGCGTCTCGTTACCGCTCGTTCCAATGTCAATGTCAATAGTATTGTCAATGTCAAATAAACTTCTAACCAGCCGCTTCATGAGCGCGTAATCATCGCAGCAGGTCAAAGGCCTTATAAGACACTTTTACTCATCTTAAACGCACCAGCCCGAGGTCATATTCGAGTGTTTCTGATTTCGCTGCACTTCTCATCGCAACCACGCTGTCCACTAAGTCTTTTTCAAGCAAATTGCAAATTGCTGATACTCCCCAAATCGCAACGGGTTCCTGCAGTTTCATCACGTTGCATTGCGTCGCAGAGATTATTCGCGTTTCGCCTAGCAGCTCACAGGGATGTGGAAACCTCCTTCTCAATGTCTGACACTCTCGTTCACGTCCAATGCGCGTGCTGGGGGCTCGGTCGGCGATGGATTCCGCGGGCATCGTTGCTGCGAAAGGGTTATTAAAGTTTGCCCATAAGTTCAACGACCTCCATCACTCCCGGTGTACGTCTCAAGAAACCGCTCGACAGCTGACGCGCTGCGCGGGTGCTGTCTTCTGACCGTTCAAACTTGAGCGGACGCAGGCAGACGAACACGATCCAGCGCTCCTTCGTCGAGGGTAATGCCTCCGGTAAACGGATTAAAAGCCGGGGGGAAACAGAAACAAAACAGAGCTTCGAGGAAGGAGAACTCGCTAATTGGCGGCACACCCTCGGTATGAATCATCAGGACGATGAGGAACGGCAAGATGACGTTTCGCCAGAGTACAGACGAGAACAAGGAGAAAAAAACAAAAAAAACGACTGCTGCAGGCGAGACTCACCGTCTTGCAGCAGGAGTCACCCGATATCAATTACTTTGCGACAGTCGGGAAAAAAGAATGTTAGGCTTTGTGAAGAAGGTCAAACGAACAAACAGTTGAAAAAAAAAAGATGTCGCCACTGTCTAGAAGACGCTGAAGTAACGAGCGTTAGCTGTCTGGTAAGTGACGTCACCAATCAATCACCAACTAGATACATCAGTGACGTCACCAATCAATCACCGATTGGGTTGCTATTGATTTCGTATGGGGGCCGCCATCTTGAATTTATCGGCGACGACATGAACTGGCAGCCATCTTGGATATATCAGTGACGTCACCTATCAATCCCAATTCGATATACTCATGACGTCACCAGTTAAGCAACAATTGTGTTGCTATATCGAATTTACTACGGTGGCCGCCATATTGAATTCCTAGGAGAAAAAATTTCACGCCGAAGGCAGGTGGTAGCAAACCTGAAGAAATCGAGAAACGTGCTGAATAGGAACTAACGCTCTTAAAAAAAAAAAAAACTGCTGCAGGCGAGACACGGCGTCTGGCCGCTAGAGTCGCCCGATATCAATTAATTTGCGACAGTGGGAAAAAAAGAATGTTTGGCTTTGTCAAGAAGGTCAAAAGAATGAACAGTTGAGAAATAAAAAACAGTTTATAAAGAGTAAGAAATATTCCGAAGGAAGGCGAGCTGGGTCAGAGTGACGGGATATTCCTTCCAGACGGAGCGCTGTCGGAGTCAGTCAGTGACCCTGCCACGCATTTGCCTAATCTCCGGCGTTTCGACAGCTGGCAGGCTTTGGACGAGCGGGAACAGCTTTGTCGTTGTTTACCTGTGCACACATATGAGCGGTGCGTGCGAGTCGGTGACTAAAAGCTGAGCGAGTGTCCGAAAAAAAGAAATTCTTGTTTGACAGTACCGAAAGACATGAAAGAGTCAACAGCGAGCGGAGGGGATTTGATGTGCTGCCTCAGTTATTTCTTTTCTGGAAGGGACGGCGCCAGTCTGTATAAAGCGTTCGTCGTCTGTCTTTCTTTCTGGAACCGTTTTATGTTCTTGACGGGTCAACAAAGTTTAACGGCGTTGCACTAGCCCCGGGCACTTTCCTTTTTGTCAAAAACGAACCATGATAAAATTGGACTGGGTCACACGAAAATGGTCCCTGCGTGTGGCTTGTTTTTAGTGCGTAGCCAAAAGGCTTCCATCATCTCGAAAGAAACGCCGTTGTCTGAGTGTCTGAAGCCCGCTAAAACTGCAGATATAAAATAAATACGACTTCGACTGCGCCGCGCCTGGGTTTCGAACCCGCTGCGGAGCGAACAGATCAGTTTCACTGGCCACTGCACGAGAGCACTATGCTGTCGCTTTTATTTTTTCGAAAGGGTGTTTATTGCAGTGATGCAATGTTTTATGCACATTAACTATGTGCAGACATTAAGAAAATTGTGGCAAATCAACGCGATGCATAACACGACACACGTAAGCAACCATGTTGTGGCGGCGGCCGTCGAACCTTCTAGTTTGGAGAGTTATTTTTGTTTAGTGTAACCTAACCTACAGAATGTTCACCAGCGCCACCCTCACCGATAGCGGAGGACATATAGCGTCCTGCATTAAAGCAAATGTCGCATGGAACGTGACGGATCGGTGAGGGCGTCCGCTGTGCGAGAATCTTTTTGTTTCTTATCCCTTACAAAAATTTGTTAGACTGTCTGTAGACTGTCCATAGACTGCTGTCTATAAAGTCTATAGACTGTCTGTAGACAATATCTTGAGAACAGTCTATAGACAATAAAAAATCCTTTACACAGTCTATAGAGAATCTATAGATTTATGGCCTTATACTTTCAGCAGACTTTTGTCTATAGATAGTCTACAGACTATGAATAGACAAAAATAAATATCTCTAGGAAGGCAATAGAGCGAATAAGAAGCCTAAAGACTGTCTATAGACCATTCTTGTAAGGAATGGCGTCAAGATCGCAAGAACCAAATCCCCTTTAATAAATTGAGGAGACAAGGGCAGGAAAATAAGGGGCTCGTTATAACATTTATATGAAGGAAACCAACAGTCACTGAAGCCAGGGAAAATGTAGCGAAATTCTTATTTTAGAGCCTCTTAAGTTGAGCCGCGTCGCCGCCGTCGGTGTAACAGAGCCAAGCCATAAACAAATTAAAATAAACCTTGCCGTGAGTGGGACTCGAACCCGCGGCGTCGCGAACAGATCATCTTCGCTGTCCACTGCATGAAAGCACTGTGCTTTTGCACCAGCCTATCAAGCCTCGTGTTCAACTGGAACACACACTCGCGCTGTGCATTGCACATCGTTGTGTTCTTAAACTAATACTACTATCGAACTAATATCATCGCCAGACGTGCCAACGGTCCAGCAAAGCAAAACAATGAGCCTACAGACCCTGAGACACCTAGAGAGCTGCGCTCAAATTTCGCATTACGGAGGACCGTAATCGTCCTTAAAATTGTTTTATTTCTGTTTACTAATAGAAAACTAGTGTTGCAATAACTTTACGCCTGAGAGGCAAAATAACCTGTTTTCCCGCGCCTCGTTCCGCTGTCCTGAACCTAATTACAAGCATATCATTACCCTCTTAGTGTCTGCCTTATGGGGAGTGTTTTCAAGATAGAACCATAATGCACTTTCCTCTGAAGCCACAGTGGTTACCTGCTGTCCATGGCATCAGAGCACCCGAGGACAGCACTCCGCCCCATTGTAACTCTCCTATGTGACTATCAAAGGTGCCGCTGATAATCATCATCATAGAGCACTCCACAGTTATCCCGACGTAATGCAATCGAAAAAAGACGCGTTTAAATTCACCGATAGGCTTATTCCAACTGCAAGACTAAGGATGAAAAGTGCATTGCTGTTAAGGTCTTCCGGCAAGAATTTGAATCCTTGCATACCAACGAATGATTCCGTCTCGACATTTCTAGTGGTAAACTGCGGCCCTTTCGCAGGGGTCATCGAGGCCTAAGCAGCATACAGTAAATGGCACCCGGAAAATGATAAGGTTAGAAAATAAGAACCGTTCAAACCGTCGGAAGAAATGGAGGCGATGCTTATGACCGAAAAAAAAGAAAGGGAGGGGCGAGGGGCACGAATCTGCTCACGACGGTAAAAATCGAAATACAAGAAGAAAGATCGAAGATACTGGATGCCTGTCTTGGAATAATTTATGAAAGCTCTATATGATTTGCGCTTGAATTTCTGTATTTGGTTTTAAGGCGAAAGCCTTTAGAGGCTCATGACTCGCCAGCGGGGATGTTCGCAGAAGAGTGTCACACTGTGACAGTCAATTGAACTGATGACGTAATCAAAACCAAACACAATAAAAGCAAAAAACATTAAAAATGAATTAAAATAAAAAAATGGGAGAATAATGAAAGACTAAAACAATTAAAACCATAGAGAATGAAAACAAAAAGAGAAATAACAGCAGAAAAAAAACGTGAAAATACAACGCGTACTGCCGTCGTAGAAAAAACCCGCGTCTTAGAAAGTTCGCATTCCTGCACGTAAGCAGACTTGCGAGTAAGTGCCCTCAGAAATTTTTAAACGACCACCACGTGTGCAACTTACTGATATTGCGTTATACCCTCCCATTTTCACTGTCTCCCTATTTCTGTCATTCCCTTACTCTTGTCCCAAAACGGGAAACACCAGATCCTGCGCAATGTTGCTCCAGCGGTCACCTCCTACCTCCGTTAAAGCTTTCTATGGAATAAGAGGAACGATAGGCCGTTGCAAAAGTGGGCTTCGGCCATACAATACGGAAGATAAAAAGGTAAAAGGATAACGATGATTTAGGGATAGCAAATCAGGGTCGCTGGGATAGAACACGAACGAGACAACAATGAGCGCACACGCGCGAGGTGGAATGACACGCTCGGTCAGTCACAGATCTCTGAGGCTGAGCCCGAAGCGAGGTGCGACGAACTCTCCTCTGTAGGTAGGCGAGGCGAGGGTTTTGTCTCCCTGATCTCTTCCAGCATGATGGGTGAGGTCAGTGTCCCACAGACCGTGCCTCGTCCCGTTCTCTACAGCAGGGGAACGTCAATGCCCTCTTGCCCAACCCGCACCGCTCGACTGCAATCCGCTCCACCTCGTCGGCAGACACGGTGTGTTTGATCTGTCCCCTTGGTGGCGTGCGGACAGCGGAGTAGGTGAAACGCTGTACATAATTTTGACAAAGTAGGCTCCACTTGCTATCCAGGGTTCTCTTTTCAGAAGACAGTGGCAGCAGCTGCAGAGTGCACCTTCGCGCGACCATGTCTTCGTGAAGACTTTTATCCGCTAAGGAACAAATATCTAAGCATTTAACTAAAATTCCAGCGTATCGCGACGTCAGACGGTCCGATAGGCACACTTATCATAGAGCCGTTTCGTATGACACTAGCCTGTAGCCTGGAGGAGCCATATTGTACTTTCATAGTAATGCTTAAAAGAACAGCAGCGCATCTATAGTGTCAGGACATCTAAACTTATGTTACATAATGTGCCATACGTCAAAAAATAGCGAAAATGACGTTGGGATGAGCTGCCATATGATGTTGAAATAGAGATCGGGAGTTTGGAAACAGACCGACTCAGATTTTGCGGCCAGATCGACCGGCGTTGGTAGCCTGAAGGGTCGTTACCCGCGATGCTGCAAGTCCCTTAGATGTGCCCCTTTCGGTAGGTGTATTGCGCAACCGTAAGGCAACCTACCGGAAACGTACAGGAAAATGCGCTTCGAGATAACCTATGTATTTCTCGTCGGTTAGATTGCTCACAAAGCTGTGAACGGCTTCTATTTCAAGCCTAAATCACCCCGTGAAGTGAAGTGGGCGGGGGCGGACGTCTTTTGCATACTTAGGCGCGCTTCGTCAATGTGATGGCTGGAAGTTAAGGGTCGACTCCGAGCGTGAACACTTTCGGTCGGCGTTTTGAAGCAGCGTATTGCGATCTCACATGCGGTTGGCACCGGTGTCGCAAGCTGCGATTTCAAAAGAGGATGCTCTTCAATGTGTAGGAGTTTAGATTTCGTTATGCCACGCTTATGCAACCGCGATTCATAGTTTTTAAAAATACTGCGGTTCGACGCGTTCTATCTCGACCGCCGTTGAAACTGGCAGTATTCAAGAGAAGATGGCTCAAGGGGAGACGAAGCAGTGCGTGTTGTCTACATCGCATCTACTAGAAGACACTTCTCATTGTTTTCAACGAAATGATGCTAGAGCTTTGCGCACTATAGTCCATAATTAAACGTGCTGTGCGGGAAAAAGAGTTAGTTTATTTTGTTGCTAGCTGTACTCTCTGAGACATTTCACATCAATCAATTATCGGGTGTCCTTGAACGGTATAAATGAAACATATTCGTACGTGACACAGGATCATTCAATTTTTTTAACCACTCAGCCTTTTTTGTGGTCTGCTAAACGATTGGTTTATTGCTGTAAAAAGAGTGAATTTACAGGCAATTGTAAAGCAGTCACCTGCTATTCCTCATCAGCTTAAAGAATCATAGCAGGAAGGCATACGGTACAGTGTAGCTCTGGTTTCGCATGCCAAAAGACAACCCATGCTTTGCTCAATTCTTTAGAACATAACAATATAAGGAGTGATGCAAGAAATTGCTTTAAATTGTCGGTATAATTCTAATTTATAAGCTATCTCTTCCAAACTTCGGGGTTAGGGCAAGGTTTGATACTTTTCTTAATTTATAGCCTTCGATATCATTTGTGTCTAAAAAGCATTTAATCACCTGAATTTTTATATTGCAGTATTTAAACATGTATTGACATAAGTTCCAATAAAAATTTAATAGCAGCTTTCTTTTGTGTGTTGAAGGGGCGAAATTTTACGTTAAAGCTCTCGTTATTGAAGAATCCCCCCCCCCCCCCCCCTTCGTCCTTTAGCATGCATCCTTCGGCAGCATATTTACGTTGCCTATTGCTGTAATACTTGTACATCAGCGACAATTACTGGACGCTTTTCATTTGCGCCGTCTGGTGTCCCTTAGCTGCTTAGTATGGGTACATGTCTCTGATGATGAACCGCACTAAAAATCTCCTAGACGTTTCGCTTCATTCCAACGGTCTCCAAAATGTTGGAAATAAAAATTGGCTTTTGAGGCTCACATATCTCGGTGGACACCCGAACCGCTACGTAACGAAAAGGATAAAAAGGGAGTGAAATAAGAAAGGAAGAAAGAGGTGCCATAGTAAAGGTCCCCCCCCCCCCACCCCCCGCGCGGAATAATTTCGATTACCTAGGGATTTCTAACGTTCCCTGATATCTCAAAGCACTAAACACAATGCCAGTGCACGTTAAAGATCCCCAGGTGGTCGAAATTATTCCGGAGCCCTCCACTACGGCACCTCTTTCTTCCTTTCTTCTTTCACTCCCTCCTTTATCCGATGGTGCGAAAAAAGGACAGACGGAAGGCACAGACTTTTCGGGGAAGAAGAAAGGGATAGAAAATAAGATAAAAAAGAAAGAAAATTAATAGTAGAATAAAAAGATACGAAGAGACAAAAGAAAGTCGTAAAGCTAGTAGATGGGAAAGAAAGAGAACGGCAGACAGGGTAGAAGGAAACATAGAAGGTAGCAGAAGGAGGAAAAGGCGAACAAAATATCAGAAAAGAGAGACGGGAACAAAAGTAAACAAAAACGAATTTAAGCAATGTTGATGCAGTCGGCGAACGCCCCAGAGACCAACGCTACATTTTGCGTCGCCTGCGCCTCACCTAACCAGCCGAAGAGTAGAAACGCACGTAAACACGCCTGAATAGTAAAGCGGCCAGCCTCCGAGAGACCTCCGCAGCTTTATAACGCCCGTATACGCTCCATATGAGAAGCCCCGCTGTTGGTACGCAACGACCTTCGTCAGAGCCGAGCAGGCCGCCCACGCGTAATACATGCACCGCGTCAAGATAATCAGGAGTGTCATCATCACTCCTCGGGGATCGCTGGTGAGACCGGAGAACGCCAGTTCGACAGGCGCCCTTGGGTGACCAGATGCCGTCCAATCACGCTCTTTGTGCAACTGGCACGTTGCAGAAACACCACCCAATTTTACAGAAAAGGAGTAATTGTTTATTCGAATCCACCAAAGCGAAAGTTTTGCGGCTGTAAAGGAAACTACACAGGTTTCACTAAAGCATAGTAGCTGAAGAAAAATTCATCCTGCTCCAGGGGTTTTCCTGCCACAATCAAGTCTCTGTGAAAGCTGCGCATATAGCCTTCTTTTGTAGCCGTACGGCTGCGCTTAACTGGATATCGTTGAGCATTTGCTGCCTTTTTATCGCGATAACGTTAAGGACAGCGGCAAACCGTCTTTCAGCGGAAATCCCAGCGTCGGCGGTGTGTCGAAAAAAACAGGTGACCCACCTACCTCCTAGGTCAAGTAACTTTGTGACAAATTTTGAGGAACCGAATGTCATACTGCTAATGCAATAAAATGTGGCAATTTTCAAAACTGAGGGTTCCACCTACCCATAAATGAGTGGGTCACGGCTGTATAGACTATGGCCCACTCGTCTAGGCTTGCACGAGCACAGACAGCAAGTTACCGAAATCGTCCACAGCACTGTCCACATTCATCCTTACGGCCCCATCTCCTGCATAATGCTCATTTTGCGTTGTTGCTGGAGGGACTCAGTCACGTGCTATTCATCTCGAGAGAAGGAAAAGAACTGTGTTTATTCAGGGATTCCATTATGTTCGGGTATAGCGCGAAGAATATACTGCCCAGTATAGTCTAGGCACTATAGTTTGGGGTAGAGGTTTCTGCAACTCCAGTGGCGTCGCCTGCTGGGCGTATAGGCTCAGCGAAAGGACGGCCGATAGCTGGAGATATAAGAAGCGAAGCGACGATGCTCTTCGGCGTATGCATAATAGATAATCGTCTCCTTGGCCAGCAAGTCACTGCAGGAGGTTTCGCTTGTCACGATGACAACGGAGACAGTGGCGCCGCCATATTTTGCCCTGGACGAAGTGCTATGTGTGCCCATCGTTGCTAAAAGATCGGGACATAAAAAGCATGTTGCCACTCTTAAAAAAATGGTCTATAAACAGTCTATATACTTCTTATAGACTCTATTGCCTTCCTATAGATATTGCTTTTTGTCTATTAATAGTCTAGACTGTCTATAGACGAAAGCCCACTAAAACTGTATGGCCATAAATCTATAGATTGTCCATAGACTGTCTGTAGGATTTGTATTGCTTAATAGTGTAGAGCGTTGGGCCAGTTGGTGTAGCGACATATTTAAAAAAACTTTGCGCAGAATAACAAAGGACGTGTGTGTGTGCGTGTTTCTCCCTCCCGTCCTGTGTTATTCTGTGCAAAGTTTTTTAAATTTGTATGGCCTATTGACTTCTCTTTAGGGTTCGTTTATAGAGAGTATAAACTTTACAGACAGAAGTCCATGGACAGTCTATAGACTGCCTAAAGAAGTTTTTGTAAGGGCAGGGCCGCAGGCGTAGACAACGAAGAAGACGAAATGCTGTGCTTGCGTGTGAAAGACCAGCTCCACCCTGGCCAATTCCCCGCTGTGGGTACGTGCCATTAAGCCGGAGGACATCATCGTCAGCAGGAGCGCGAAATGTGTTGGCCGTGCTGGAAACCGCTTTCCCTTTGTTGCTCGGCTGCGCCTCTCTCAGCTTTCCCTCTGTAAAATATATCCACTGTTTGTGGGAAAATCTCTACATTACATTATATACGCACTAGCCCTGACGACCGCAGTGTACGAGTGATACATGGTAATTCTGGTTTTTCAGGTTGCGGGTTAGATTTGGAGCCAAGCTTTTACGGAGCACAACACGCTGCGCAAGCTTCTTCATACCGCCAGGCTGCATGACCTCGTTTCGTGATTATGGAGAGATTAACCAAATTGGCCAGCTACATGAGGCAGTGGCGATAAGTGATGTGGCTTACGATTCACATAAGCCTTATTAGGTTGGTAATTCATATTGCCGGCTATTAGATCGGTGGAATCCTCAAGAGATTCGGCAGAGATGCCATGTCACGCAAGTGTCAAAGCTTCCTTTCTGTGCTTCTTTCCTTCCTTCAAAATTTTTTTCATGGTTCCTTTCTTTTTCTCTTGATTCTTTCTCTATATCGTTCTTTCTTTCCTTTTCTCTTTCTTTCTCTACTTCATTCTTCCTTTCGCTCTTTCCTTCTTTCATTGTCTCTTTCTTCATTTACTTCTTTATTCCTTTCTCTAAGTTCGTTCTTTCCGTCCTTCTTTCTCCGTTACGTTCATTTATTCCTATATTTTTATCTTTTTTCTTCCCATTTTTGTTTCGTTTTCTTTCTCTATTTCCTCCATTATTTTTGTGTCTTTCATCCTGTATTTATTCTATTTTCTTCGTTTCTTCTTTCTTTCTCTCTTCTCTACTTTCTTCTATCTCTCCCTCATTTTTTTCTTTATTCACACCTTTCTTTCCTTTTGAAATAGCAGACCAGACGAGTGTCACAATGATCGCCCTCTACGCCCTTCCACTTGTTAATTATTTCTCTGTTATTTGATCTTGCGCAAATATCTCAAATCATTGTCTCCTCCACACCACCCGACGAAAAAACGAATATCGTCACCCGTGCAGAGAAGGGACTCACTGCGACTCAAGTGGAAGACACGGAAGAGTGAAATACAAAACTGAGCGAGTCACGTGTTGAACGATGTTGAAAGAGAAAACGAGCGATTCCTCACAGAGACGGCCGCACATTCGGTCGAGGAGCTCTGGCGAGTAATACGACAGTTATTGCGTTTTCTGAAGGGGGTTACGTAAGCAGGCAGTATATTGCTGTACCACCGCGACGCAGACAGATTTCAGGGAAGGCGCTCTATCAAATCACGATACTGCGAAACCCCCGTAATAAAGCTTCGCAGGGCAGACCAACTACACGTGGTTAGAGGGGCACTGGAGTAGTCCGGAGAGGGGCCCAATGATAGACATATATACTAAGAGAAAGGGTAGTGGTGGCAGAAAGGAGGGTCTGTCCGAAGGCTTCATTTATTTCGTCGCTATCGTGGAGAGCCGAAAAGTAGTGGTCAAATATTTGTGACCAACTTCACGTTACGTCTTCTCCCCTCGCGTTAGATCAAACAGCGGATGCTACTTATGGTTCGACACGTTGCCCAACTAGTGACGACGTCTCATAGAGGAGAGCCGATGGATGTGTTGAGAGAGACTGTGGGTTCGTTGACCGACATTTTATCTAATTGGCTCGATTGATTTATACCAGTGCCATGAAAGTTGAGTTTTCTTTGATAGATTTTAGAATTGTGAAGTTCTTCAACTCGAGAACTGCAGCACATATGCCCAATTTCCTTGCTATGTTCTTAAAAGTTTTTGTGTTTGTAAGCAGACTGGAAAAGAGGTTTTTCTTTTTTTCTCCCCTGAAGTTCCGCAATTCTGCATCTCTGGAATTTCAGCCTATGTGGGCTTCGGAACGAGCTTCTTTATCAAACGTTTCTATTTCTTTTTTTTTTCTGTGTGGATGACGGTTAAGGTCCTGAGTTCCAATGTAAAAAAAAAAAGTTAAAACATGTTTGTAGAGACTGCGGGAACAGTTACCTAAGCGACTGCCAACGCATAAAGTTTTTGCTAGAACATGCGTAGTTTACAGGAAAACACATCGCGCCCAGCGACCCAGACAGTTTTCATTTATGGATGCGCAGTTTGCATTTATGGATTTTTTTATGTGTAGCGCTAATCAGTGAGATAATAATACTTAAATTAATCTATCGCTTACACACAATAAGCTTCGCTTACACACAATAAATATAAATACCCACGAGAGCAGCAGATTGGACAGCCGTCGCTGTAGCTCAGTTGGTAAGAGCACCGGACGCGATATTCGGAGGTCGTGGGTTCGGATCCCACCGTCAGCATGGTTGTTTTTTCTGCTGCGTTACAAGTAATCTTCTTTAAGCGATAGATTATTTTAAGTATTATTATCCCACTGATTAGCGCTATACATAAAAAAATTAAAACATTCCCCTATGCACCTTGGTTTAGGTGACTGTTGGCTCCCTTCGTATGTTTGTCAAAAACGAGTCCCTCATTTCCTTAACCTTGTCTGCTGCCATATATATATATATATATATATATATATATATATATATATATATATATATATATATATATATATATATATATATATATATATATATAGTCAGGCACACTTGCCGTGGCAGAGCAGTGGCGCATCGCTTAACTGCTGCACAACTGACCACTTCTGCATATATGGGCATTAACCCATTATCGCTATCCGAACAACTTGCATCCGTGAACAATAGAACCGAACACCGGAACCGAAGTGAGAACCTAAGTGCTAGCGCGCCTAATACGCATTTGGCCTAACTACTCAAATCGACCATCATTTTTTTTTCTTTCAAATTTGCATCCAGCACTCGGTATAGGTGTGGCTCGGTGACCTGCATGCAAGCCGCAATAAACACAGTGTCCTGTGATATCATGATTGTTGCTGCTCGCTAACATCCTGGCATTCATTTATATGTGTTTCTATTATGCATCTGATGTAAGTGATCGTTACCGTTGCAGCTCATAATTTCCTCTTAATTTCTTAAATTTGTGGTTTTTATGCCGTTGAGTGCGATTAGTAGATTCAATTGCTTGTAGTAAATCTTCATTTCATCTCACTATGTAATGTCATTACCTATAGCTAATTTTTCTCTTTTATGTTACATTTCTGGCGCGTCCACTGTATTACTTGTCTTGCGGATTGTGTGTGTTGTAGGTGTGCCTCGTTGAGCGTTATGTCTCCAGTCCAAGTGCTTTTCATAAGTTATGTGCTAAGGAGTATCCGGCGCCATAATCAGGCACCAACATCTTCTATGTCCATGCCAATAAAAAAAAGAGCAAAGAGTGCTCTCTAGGAAATTACCAGTATATCCGAACATCGAACGCCAATGAGAAGTTCGCCGAACGCATCATGTTTCAGCGATTGAACCGAGAGACACAACCCGCAGGTGAGAGATTTGCCTCAGCTGCTGCTCGGCGAGCAACATAAGTCTTCGTAAATGGATGACCGCGAGGTCCCACCAGTAGGCGCTTCGATCAAACAGTCCACAACCACGGCTGTAAATAGTGTTTGCCCAGGCAGCTTATGGAGTGCCGACTGCATGCCGGCGATGCGGGCTTCGACCAATAAAGGTCCCTCTTGACGCGCTTGAAGAAAAAACCAAGTTGCGACAACCTCTTAGCTGTGGGCATGCAGCGGCCGACTGCCGCTATATTTTCCCCAAATAGGTATTCAGAGTTCTGCTTCGGTTTCACAACAACCATATTTGTACACCTTTTGCAAACGTAACGAGCAAACCTGACGGGGCAGGGAAGTAATTACTTTGCCATGACCGCGGTCTCGAAAACCTAGCATGCTGGAAAGAAAATGGCGGCCGCAGGAGGCAATATGCCACACCCACCTGGGAATTCTGCCACCTTTGCAGTCGCCTGTTGCGGGGTTTTAGCATTTTTGGGGTACCCTGCGCAGAGAGTTAGTCTCCCCTGTGCTCGCCTATGTAGGGATTTTAGCATGAATGTGAGCACCCGTACTAGGTATTTTTGCATCTATGTGGTCGCCTATTTACGCCGCTTAGCACGCTTGTGGTGCTGTATTTAAGGGTGTGTGGTCATCTACACTGTGCACACTTAAAACAGCGCGACAGACGGGACAAAAGAAGGAGACAGCAAGCCCAGTTCGCCACACTTGTACACTGTGCATTTTTGCACCAGTGCGGGCACCTAGCTAGGAACTGTAGCGCCTGTGTGATCCGATTGCTAAAGATTTTTACACGGTCGTAAGTTGAAAGCGATGTTGGAATTAGGACATGGCTGTAGCGCAGCGAGACAGCGCGTTTAAGGCCCATAAAGTAGTCGAGAGAGATAGAAGGTAGCATGGACGGAGGCGCCATTACAAGTAAGCAATATGTGACACAATATATTATAATGCATGCATACCAACCACGTGTGCAAATCACCTGCAAAATGCGTAAACTGCGGCGCAATCCCACACACAAACGCTGCAGAAGACGAGGGCATCGACCGTACGGCAGAAACAGCAGAAAACAGAACTAAGTCGTGATACTGGCGTGTCGTTCAGCGTCTTCATGTAAATGATTATAGCCAACACGGCGCCGGCTAAACTTTGCACCCTGAAGAAGAAGTTAGGCTTGTTCGCGCTTCCCCTATTTTGCATGCTTCTTCACTTTAGCTAGATAAAAAGAAACCCAAACAAAATGAACACCGTAAGCGAACGCTGACGACGGCCGCTTCAGCCCAGGGATCAAGGAAGCGATAACCAATGCTTCTATACCAAACGCTACGCAAACGTGGCGTTGAGCCGAGGTAAGAAACCAAGACTGGCGAGTTGGGGAGCAAGTCAAATAAAAAAGCAAGGATTGGGTAGGCAGAGCTAGCCTCCAGACCGTTTTTTTCTTTTCTTTCATGGAAAAGCATAGGACGCATGCAGGCGTTCTTGCGAGCGCCGACCTCGGCTCGGCTGTGTCTGCCCTCATCTCCAAAGTCGCCGCCAACCACTCCTATCAAGCGTTACGGTTTGTAAGGCTACACTCTCAAAGTAAGGAACAACGAAACAGTCCAGAGACCACTGCAGAAAAGCCGCAGAGTGTACGGCCTTTGCGAAGTGCTCAAAATGCAAATCACCGAAAAGCACGCACGCACGCACACGAACGCAACGCACGCAAGCCCGCCGAAGCATAAGCGATCACCTGCACCACCGTACTGGGAGAGGTTAAAACTTCCGCCCGTTTTTTTCCGAGCACAGAAGCCCTTCTCGTTCCGTTCCATACCTGGGGTGCGGTTGTGGCAAATACCTACGCTCACCCGCCGTAGAACTGTGCAGTCTTGTGGAAGGTGGAGCTAACCTGAATGAAAGAGCGGTCGCACCAGTGCACAGTGCTGTCTTGCGTTGCGTGCTAGAGATAAAGCATCTACACCGTCTTATCTCGAATACAACCGGTACACGAGGAAAGGTAGCAACGAGCTTTGCCGAGTTATCTGCATTTGTCCGGTCAATTTATTTACACGCGGAAATAAAAGGTTGTAGCATGCGTCACCAGAGTTGCCTTGAAATACCACTGAAAGCTCTGCGCATATTCCTCTGGCGGTTCTTAAGCATTGTTTTTAAAAATCACGATGCGTGCTTTCGACCGGACTAAGCACAGGGCAATTTTTTACAGGCGGCTCTTAAGTGCAGCTGTTAATTGCTCGTTCCTGGGTTAACTGGCGGGCGATGTAGGGGTAAGAGGGTGAAAGGGAGGGGAGAAAGGCGAGAGAGGTGAGGAGAAGGGTGACCCGAGGAGGAACAACTCCGACTGGACCACAGAACCTTGTGGGTTCCGGACCTAACACGCATGACACCTTACCGCGACACTTCTTACACACCCTTCCATAATCGTGCACCTACTACGTCACTCGCCGAGCTAAGAAAGGAAGCACGACGACCAACGTGGACTATGCACTTTAGTTATTGCTCATGAGGGGCAGTTCTTTCTACCGATAAATAAAACGAGCAGGGCCGGACAAAATGAGAAACACTTGGAAACCGCACCGACAGGGATATCAAGTGCCCGGCCACGTGAACTACGCTAACCCGACTGCATGAGGGACATTCGAATTTCTTAACCACCGGTGTTTTTACAATGCAACCGTTTATGGCTCCTTCAATGGCTTGAGTGGCAGCTTGGGAGCAGGTGGGAGGGGCAGAGATGGAATTAATAATAATATTTGGTTTTTGGGGGAAAGTAAATGGCTCAGTATCTGTCTCACATCTCGGCGGACACCTGAACCCCGCCGTAAGGGAAGGGATAAAGGAGGGAGTGAAAGAAGAAAGGAAGAAAGACGTGCCGTAGTGGAGGGCTTCGGAATAATTTCGACCACCTGGGGATCTTTAACGTGCACTGACATCGCACAGCACACGGGCGCCTTAGCGTTTTGCCTCCATAAAAACGCAGCCGTCGCGGTCGGGTTCGAACCCGGGAACTCCGGATCAGTAACCGAGCGCCCTAACCACTGAGCCACCGCGGCGGGTAAAAGATGGGATTATGAAGCGCCAGTCGGAGTGCCTCCGATGGTATAGATGGCATCCTACAAGTGGCGTTCACTAGCGGTGCCTTGAGCCAGTTCCGCCTATGTACTTAATGCTTGCAATCGCGGGAGAAAGGAAACATACTTCGTCTGTGAACGAGCAATATCTCCACAATCGTTTCGCTGTCCATTCGTGTTACCGATGATAGGCATGCAGCTTCCCTAGCGTTGCACGCATCTTTTGCGACACAGGTATTTATGTGGCCCGGTTTGGGCGAGCCTGCGAACGCCCACAATGGAACCCAGCACCTGCCACATTGTAGGCCGTGCGCCTTCCCTCTCCCCAGCCCCTCTCCCCAAAGGACGCCGATCGCAAAGGTGCTATCGCCTCCTGCACTGCATTCTTTTTGTTCCCGGCCCTGCAGACCACGCAAAGCACACACATCAAAAAAATTACCGAAGCAAACCTAAATGAAACACCGGGAGAAGTAGTGGCAGGCCTGCAGGCAGATAACGAGGCCGCTCAAACGAGCCGAACCATGTTGTTTAGATTCGGGTTAAAAATGTTCGTAAAGTCTTTGTCCCAGTTGTCTGTGGCCTCGGCACCGGGAATTAGTGTATCCGTCGGCCCAAATTCTACATCGCGACTAGAGTCTGAGTACATGTTTGCGTCGAACTTTTGCTTTGTTCTACTGGGGAAGAGATTTTATCCAAATATATCTAAAAAATCATCCATAAAAACCAAACTGCTGCCAGCTATCCGGGTTGTAGTAATCAGTGCATCCGAGAGTGCAAGCTCTTGTTTCGTGTTTTGTTTTTGTGGCTCTTGTTTATACAGAGAGTGGGTTGAATGTTCACTGAACTCAATAGGCAGATTTAGCCCAAATTCGACGATAACATCGTTCGGTGTCAGAGTTATTGGCAGTAGGTCGCACGCTTTACTGGCATTCGCCATGGAACGCCCTCGCACAGTTTGAAATAACTTTGGCGAGCTCATTACGGCCTCGGTCTGCGTGCGTCGACCAGCTGGATGACTGCGCTTCAAGAGTGCATAGTTCATTCTGAATTATTTAGGGCGCGAAGACAGGATGAATGTAGAAAAACACAGGACGAGGCAACCTCGTCTTGTGTTTTTCTACCTTCGTACTGTCTTTGCACCCTAAATAATTCAGAAAGAGTAAAAACCAACTATCCCAGCAACAAATTCTCTCAAGAGTGCATAGGTTAACACTTCAGGAAAAACGAGGGTTTCGGAACTTGAGATGACTGCTAAATTTCTAATGCAAGGAAAATTTATATAAATTACTACTACCACTGCTACTACCATACCACAACTACAACCACTACTGCTACTACTAATAATGATAGTAATAATAAATTATCATTTATTGCAAAAAATGTTACAGGCCTGGTGAAGCCTCACAAGGGTTTATACGACCGCACCCGACAGCGAATTCGAAGTTTGGAGAGGAACTTAAAGAGGCGGAACCGTTGATACTTTGTCAAATGTGATTAAAACACGAGAAGTATAAATGAATAAAAAAATTTGATCACAAAGGGCTCAGGTACGGTTAGATATGCGAACATAGCCTGGTATATAAGAATACGTAAAAAACAACAGGTATTGGAATTATTATAACGTTATACTTAAGGCAATCTCAACTCAACGTCACTGCAAAACGAGCCAGTCTAGGCCGTGGGGGGCTGGTTTGAGAAATGACATTACTAATCATGAGCGGCATAGTTTTACGTGCCAGTAACGAAGCGACGAGTATACAAGATACCCCCAAGTGGAGGTCTCTGGTAGCATAGCAGCCTGGGTGTTTTGGCCACGCAAGTTTTGTGTACCTCCGTTCATCTCTATCTGTCTGTCTTGCGCTGTGCTTCTCAATACAAAAGGAACTCAGGGCTAACGGTGGAGGACCTGAGTACTGGTGCAGGTGCTCGCCTCCGTTGGACGGCACACTTCCGGACATGAGTGCACGGGTGTGTCGATTCGTAGCTCTACCTAGGGACTCCGGAGCTCACTGCATTATCTCCCTCCGCCAAATATTAACGGCGCCAAGTACCTGGTTTCGCGTGTTGTAATATAGCGATGATGGAAAGAACGGTCGCGGGAAACCAAAAAAAAGCGCTCTGATTTTATACAAACGCCTGCACTTTAAATAACGACCAGACGAACACGGAGACACGTGCTCGTCATCCATCACGTGCCTTTTTGTCAAAAAGAAGGGAATACCTTAACTCCTCTGCTACCCATTACGACAAGCACAAAGGGCAAAAAATTACTGACGTTGTCGAGAACCGAATGATTTATATAACTTGCTTACAAGGGACTAAAATTACTCCTATTGAGGCTCTCGCCAATCTTGTCTGACGCCAGTTTTACCACTCGATTATTAAAAATGCCCTCATAGCCCATTCCTAAGCACAACTGTTTGAATTCACCATCGTCTAGGCTCCTAATGTGCCTGCGGTTTTACCCTTCAGTCCTGCGTTTTGTGCCTCTTATCGCAACCGTGGCGCAAGCACTTTCATTCCTCTTTTGAGTTCTGATAATTTCAGCCTACATGGTCACATCCACACACGGCGCCTAAAAAAACAAAACTTGCTCTTTGAGTGTGTGAGTGTCAGTACTGCAAACAACTTAGCTTCATCTTACGCAACCGGCACTCCACATTAAAACTTCAGTTCTAGATAGACGCGACCGAGAAAAGCACCCATCCGCTGATCGATTCACAATTTCAAATAAAGCTCTCGCAAATGCTTCATTTTCGTTATCGCAGCTAAGCTTTGAGTTCAGATAAAGCGCAGGCACTTCTGCTAATTGCCGCAATAAGGTTTTCTTTCTCTTTTGGTCCGTAAGAGCAGTATCTGAACTAATAATACCGCTTTTTTTCATTATTCGTGACAACGGCTCCTTCCTTATGGCAGCCGGTATTAGCATTAGTGGCCGCTTATACAAATCCAGATTGGCCAATCCACCGCGCTTAATTACCGAAGAAATTGTGCCGAGTTCATCAGCGCTGATGTGATGAAACTAAAGACGGCGCGCCGAGGATTACCCGGCAAAACCAGAGACCGCAAAACTACGCTTATATTAATCCTCAAATAATGACGGAAACGAGAACAAATAACTGGCTTCAGTGGAATCCGGGCACCGCTTGAATGGAATTAAACGTCTCAGTTTTTGTTGCGTAAAGAGTCTTATTTCGAAACACTCGGCAAAATGAACGTTTCGTCTGGATAGCGCATCGGCGAAATGAAAAAGGCATCTTCGGCGTCCCACTTTGATTCCTCCCTTTAAACTACGCGCAATCGATACGCGCTGTAAAATCTGCAAGTAAGAACGTTAATTATAAACTCACTTCACACCACTCTATACACTCTAAACACGAATACGCCTAAGGAAGCAGAAAGGGGTAAGCTGTCCTCTAGCGCAATTGCTTTTTTTTAAAAGGGAGTATGTTGTCATTCCATTTGCTATCCTGTCTTCCATTGTCTCTGCCATTCGATTAACTCCTACATTCGGCAATTCCATTTGCCGTACCATTTATTATTCCTTTTACCATAACATATATTACCTGACGCGGTGACTCAGCGGTCAGGGCACTCGGCTACTTGGGTACTGCGGCTGCGTTTCGATGGAGGCGAAACGCAAAAGGGGCCCGTTTGCCGTTCGATATCAGCGTGCGTTAAATAATCCCAAGTGGTTTAAATTAATTCGGAGCACTCTACTACGGTGTCTCTCATTGCCCGTGCGTCACTCCGAGACGTTAAACGGTGCAATCTACAATATATCTACTACTCCGTTTGGTATTTACCATTTTGCCCTTGCTTTCACCATTAAATTCGTTGCTAGTTCTTTTCCACCTTATTCTTCTCGCCCTCCTACAGCCTTTCTTTCTGTCTTCTCAAGATCGGCATGGCTGCCTTGCGTAGCCTAAATGTCTGATGTATAAGGGTGGTCACCGAACAATTTATTCCTAAAGCTACTGCTCAGTTACACATTTTTATTTTTAAAAAACTCTGAAATATACGTCTTTGCGTTCTGCTTAGCAGGGCTGCACAACAAGGCAGACATTATGCACCTAATACCGATCAATAAATACGCGATTAATTAACTTAAACCAATGAACAGAATTCCTAGTTTCGAACATTAGGAGAAAAGGTTATATTGCGAAATTGATGGTCGTCAGCGTCCAAGGTAAGCCGTATTCTTAATTTTCTGAATCAGCACTGTCACTCAGAATATCGAACATCCATAATACACATTTACAAGCTTGCTGAGTTGGCTTTCGCGCATTACCTAATTGTGAAATGATGTCGCTGCGCGTGGTGTCGTCGCCGAAGTGAAGTTAACTTCTCCTGCATAAACAAGCACACCAAACTGCGGTTTATTTGATGCATAAGAAATGCAACATACGTCAGTTTATAAATATGCAATGCAGGAAACCATCTCGACCAGCTTTAAATTGCGTATTTTGGACGTTTGATATTTTAACGCGACAGCGCTAAGGAGGTCGTGTCGCAGAAAAGCCGGTGTCGTCGGCGTTGGCCGTGAGCGAAAAATCCCCCCTCCTCCGCGTGAGCGAAAAATACCCCCTCCTCCGCGTGAGCGAAAAATCCCTCCTCGTTCTCCTCGCAATGTACGCCACTGCCCCAACAGATGGCGTGCGACGACAGCGCCTCCCGATCGTCTCGTTCGGGCGCAGTGGGGCCGTGCGGGCACGCAGGAATCACGCGGTGAGTGGCGAACAACGCAGCGCACATCCAAAGCACGTTCACCACGAAGCTTGCGGCTCGCGGCCCGTTCGTTCGCCGCGGAAGTTATGCTGGCGTTCGTGGCATCGGGTTTGCCGAGAACGATGTGCCGACGAACAACGGCTGCAACTTGAGTCCCGCGCGTTTCGGCAAGGCGCCTGGCAGCGCTTCTACGTGGTTCGCCGCTCCGCGCGTCCGTTTCACCGTGCGTAGCAGAGCGATTTGTCTAACGGGCAAGACGTCGCGCCGAACGGGCGATGGCGTTCCGTGGACGCCCTGGCAGTGCTGCAACACGCTGTCGCGTTCCACTCTTAAAGGCGAAGCTTCAGGGTCCCCCAATTTTTTAACCACATTGCTATTAAAAAAATTAAATACAGGGCTCACTTTCAATGATGGTTGGTTGGTTGGTTGGTTTATAGGGGTTAACGTCCCAAAGCAACTAAGGCTATGAGAGACGCCGTAGTAAAGGGCTCCGGAAATTTCGACCACCTGGGGTTCTTTAACGTGCGCTGACATCGCACAGTACACGGGACTCTAGAATTTCGCCTCCATCGAAATTCGACCGCCGCCGCCGGAATCGAACCCGCGTCTTTCGGGCCGGCAGCCGAGCGCCATAACCACTCAGCCACCGCGGCGGCCCCTTTCAATGATGACGACCAGCAATTTCGCAACAATACCTTTCCCCCTAAGATCAGAAATAAAACGTTTATTCGTTAACTTTTGTTCAGTAATAGTTTCATAATCGATCCGCATGAGGTACATAATGTCCGCTTTGTCGTACAATGCCGTTCAACAGACCGCACCGACGTATCGCTGACAGTTTGTAAAACAAAAATCTGGATGTTAGAAAAAAAAAAACCTTCAATGAGTGAGCAGCACGTTTCATTCTACTTGCGCATTATGAACTCTTAAAAAACACAAAAAGCGAGGAATCTTGCGCTGCGTCTGTTTCCTAGAATGAAGGAAGTGATCCATACAAAGCGTTAGGCCTCGTATGCTAAACAGATTGAAACCTGAAGTCCTTGCTATCGCACTACATCACTGCAGCAAGCTACGAAGCCCTAATCAATCCACACTAGCTATTGTCACGTCTGCACGCATCCAAACTTTGATATAAAGAAGCATTGAGAGAAGAAAGTTTTTGCTAATACGGAAGACTCATGGGGGATAGTGACAGGCATGCAGTGAATTTACTGGTTCAGAAATAATAAAAATTGAAAAGAAAAATTTAGACTATATCCGCCTGCTCTGGACAAAGAAGTCCCAGCGCAAGCTGTACCGCTTACCCGTTCCTGCCTCTTCTGAAAATCCCTTCTTCCTGTTCCCAGGCCCACAAGCCACGCAGCTGCGCAAACTGCCCACAGATGGCGCATCGATATTCCGACTCAAGATATGAACGCGGTAGTGTTTGGCAGTGCTCAGTTCTCACCGGCCAGGATGTGATTACGCGACTCCGTAGTAAAGATGTCATTGAGTTCTTCAAATAGTGCAGATATACTATTCCTCCTCCTCCTCCTACTACTGCAACTACCACTACTAGTTTTTACTAATGCTACAACTGCTACTATAAACTACAGCTATTGTGAATGCAACTAGTCCTACGGTTCCTACATCGTCAGGCTGCTGATATGATGCTAAATGGTCCTGCTACCGCTAGCTACTATTAATGCTGCTACCAGTAATTTTGTTATTAATATTAGTCCTGCTACAGTTGCTATTTTACATTTATTACCAACTGCTACTAACGTTACAAGTACTGCTCATCATCATTTCTATCACTGCTATTAAACGGATGCTGAATACATATAGTAGTCGCGGCTTGTATCCAAACGTTATCGATTTCTAATGAACGTGACGCTACTTAAAATTTCACTGAAAACGGAGCTTTTATAAGTAGAAAAGGTGATAAAATTAAATATAGTTGTGTTCTCCAGAGGCTAATTTCGTAAGCAGACTGTGATACATTGAGGCAGTTTTAAACGTGAATCCTTGAGGCAAGATTACACCATCGTTTACTTCCAAACAGGGATCACAGAGTCCTTTTCTGTCTTGAAGGCACGAGTTTGAATCGAGTGAAGGAGAAATTCTTAGACATATTAAATTTTCTCTCACATGAATGTCTGCTGCTGGGTAAACATCCGTTGATTGGATGTGCGGATTTCATTAATACAGTATATCTAGGCAAAGCGCATGAAAACCGTGACACATCGGAAGCGTGAAAACTGTATTGCTTTAAGAGATGTCACCGTACCTTAATCTTTCGTTTTCTTATAGCCTCTAATGATATCGCAGCGCTATTTCCTTTAAACAGGGTGTTGTTGTACCTCCCTTTTTCTCAATCCCTTTAATAGTTGTCCTGTCAAAGCTATTTGCAGCTCAGTTTCTGAACCTCGCGTCGTCCATTTTCCCCCATGCTTATACGCCTCAGCGTCTGCGGTGCTAAGGCATGCATACTTATGCCCAAGGATCCCGGGAGTTCCATGCTTTTTTATTGCAGAGAAACGTCGGTTCGGGCTTTTTATTCCTGACTTTCTAAGGAGCAGTCATTATTCCCTTACAGATCATCAACAAGCGAACGTTAGCCCGAGCTGCAAAAAACATATTCCATATATTTTATGATTCGTGGTTTATTAGCTTCAACTGTTACTTCAGCCGGCTTCAGGAGCTGGAGTAACAGCGAGTAAGCAAGCAGATATTTTATTCCAATTTTCCTGTGCTTCTCGTGATCTGGAACTCACCGGGGATGTCAGAGCCTCCTTTCGGCTGTTCATAACCGATACTACAAGAGAAGTTTAGGGAATAAATGGAAATGCAAATTATTTACAAGGGGCAGGTTAATTCCCCGTGGTTATTAATGCGTAAGCATTGTATGGCTGCGTTTGTGGTTTCGGGTCATCACTAGCTTGTCATCACGATAACGTTCGAACGAATTGAATTATAAGAAAAAGAATGGTTGCATTAGATAGAGCATCAAAAATCGTGCAGGGGAAATCATGGGGTGCATGTGGGGTAATTGATTAATTAATTGGAGCCAAAAAGGACCAAAAAGGGGTCGGGGCCGGAGCAAAGGTGGCGCCAAATCTTAAAGATCGGAACTGTGGATGGAGCTAACCGTGGCGCCAACTCTGAAAACGAAGCGTGCCGCCAAGTTTGAAAACCCAAAATGGGCAATGATGGAACTTGATTAATTAAGGCAATGAATTGAGGCAATTGGGAAATTGGATAAATTGACGTCAGTTCTTTCAATCAGATGATCACGTGGCCATTAGGCGATCGATGATCAATCGATAAGGGACAGTTCGATAAGGGTCCAAGGCAAAAAGGGGCAAAGAGGGGCAAGGGGGCATCAATGCTTACGCATTCCTCCAATGCGGGTGCAGCAGGGATCTCATAATTTTTCAAGTTTAATAATGCCGTACGCACCGTTCCGAAAAAGGACAAGAAAAACACAAAGTGAAAATTTTGCTGTCCATGTCACTTTGAAGACGTCCGATCCGCGAGGTTTGAAAACTACCTTCGCCATGATACTTCGCGTCAAGCCTAATGTAAAATTCCTGTTTCTACTGTTTCGACGCTTGAAGTATCCGCAGAACACAGACGTATTGCACAGTGTTGGAGACAGCAGCCTAGGTCGTTCATTGACAGCGGCTCTGTGGGCTCTTCATGCAAGGGTAAGCACCTGCGTCTCTATAGAACCGCTTTTTTGAATATCGGTTTGGAAACTGAGCTCAGCGAACTGGAGCATAACGGCTTGTCTTGCAAATCTTTTCATTCATTTATTCATTTATTCAATACTGCCAGCCTTTGTAGGCCCGGGCAGGAGGGGCAATACAAAGAGATAAAGGCATGGTAACATTTAGCACACAAATTAAAAGGTAAACAAACCAAAGACAACATATACATGAATCGAACAAAAAATAGGTAAATTGAACACAAGTTTTTTTTTTCACCAGACTGGACATACAACATTCAAAAGTCATTATAAAAAATTGTTTTTATAAACACTTTATAAAAAAGTTTTTCGTACTCCAGGCCCATTTTCCGTGTCGTAGTTTCCACAGCTCCTGACACATTTAACCCGCATATTTAACCTTCCTAACCAATAGGAACCTCCCAGCTGGAAGGGATGATTAACGACTGAGTAGCACGGGAGGACGCCGTACCTGAAGGCAATTTAACTGCCACTGGAAACTTTCGACAAATCTGGCGTATCTCTCCATTCAATTTACATTTTGTTTTCGCTTTGCTTCGCTTTGCTTTTCTTATGTCTAGCTTTCATGAGCTATTCTAAGTTAGGTTGCGATCCTAACTGGTAAGCCTAGCACGAATATTGTACAGAACGGGCTGGCCATGCGTTTCTGTGCGGACTCAAAACTCTCGCGGCTAATGCCGTAGTTTGTCTGTCTCATTGTTCGTTCGTTTATCGACACAGTGCTAGGAGCTACAGTGGTGAGCCTATCCCTGTGCCCCGCCTGTGCTCGTTTACTTCCTAGTGTTGCGTCAGGGACAAGCCCCCGCCATTTCGTGTTCGTTATTTTTCCAGACTTGGAAGACTTGCTACGCGGCACACGTAGGGAAACAAAGTTATTCACTTAAAAGAAGTCCTGCAGTCATTCGGTTTTTCCGCACTAAACTCATCTCCGCCGTTCTCTTCTAGGGGCTTAAATATTTGTGACCTCATTCGAGGGAACTTTCGGCTCTGGGGTTGCGCAGTTGCGGCTAAGATTAAGCGAAGAGATAGAGTTGCAACACTCAATTGCTTCAGCTTGAAGAGGGTGAACGAGTTCCACAGCGGCAGTACAGCGTCGCTTGCTGAACTGCTGTGCAGCTTCAATGCGAATGGCGACATCCTGAAAAGTTACGTTGGACAGAGACTAGGGTGCAGTTTCATTACCGGCACCCGCATGTGCTCATGTCCTGACATTTAGGCTAAAGGGCAAAAGTGAGAAAGACATTCAGGAATAACAGAGAGGAACCTCCTGATTGCACTCTAGGAGCCTTGCGTAAAACCGACAAGTCAGCATCAATCAGCAGTACTTGTGGGAAGAGCAGAGAAGAGAATAAAATGAGACTGAAAGAAACTAGCTCACAAGGAAAAGGGAAGACAGCGCAGCACAGCAGCGGACGCCCAAAGGGCGCCGATTTCACCTGAATGAAGTCACTGTTGTATTCACTGCTGTGCCAGGAATAGCCCGACATGACAGGGACAGTCATAACAGCATATCGGTCAATTTACGCCAAAAATGACCCCAGGACGTAATTACCGCTGACGCTGCATTGAGTAAACTAAACTACTGCGTCTTTATTGCGTGTTAAAATGCCTCACTGTATCGAGTCGAGGGCAGGAACCTTGCAGCAGGCGCGTACGTGCCTGTGTGTCCTCATCTGTTTCTGCCGCAGCATTCTTGTTGATGATGATTGGTTGATTGGTTGATTGATTGATTGATTGATTGATTGATTGATTGATTCAATTTTATTTCTCAACATTCATACAAGGCATGCTTGTGAAGACATCTGGATCCCTAGCTGAAAGCTATTTGGGATCCATGCAATTCAGTTTCAAAGAAAATTGCAGGCATAACTAAAATTAATTACATACATATAAAAGCTCATGAAATTAGAAATACATAAATGGGTACATAGAGCAACAATATTCAGAGCACCAAGCCTCTTTGATGAGATGATGATGATTTTTATAGCGCAATGACAGCTTTTGGCCAAACAACGCCATGACGCAGGTATTTTTTTCACAAAAGGTGGAGTCAAATGTCCGTTTCGAAAGCACTTCATCCCATATGAGCCGAGCACCAGGTAAGTGGAAAGCTTGTAGCCATTGTATTTCCGCGGCGAGTACCCGGCGGCACCGGGGATCGAACCCTGCACCCCTCGCATGCCAGGCGGATGATCAAAGCACTAGGCCACTGTTTCGGTGCTTTGAAAAACGTGTACACAACCCTTCGTGGTGAGTTGTGGTGCTAAACACTAACAACTGTGCTGTATAGCGAAAAAAGCGGGTGGCAGAGGAGGCCGCCAGAAGTCATGCACCTTACGAACCTCACCAAAATTAAGAAAAAGATCGAGACCATCATCCTTTAATCTGTCATGCCCATCCTTCATGTAATGCCTCATATACGGGGTCATTAAGGTAATAAATAAATGCATAAATAAATAAATAAATAAATAAATAAATAAATAAATAAATAAATAAATAAATAAATGCGAGCTCCACTGCATGTCCGAATCAACCGAAGTGCAGTCAAATTAAAGGACCGAAAGGAGTGCCCGAATCATCCAGTTTTCCAGGTTACCCGGTTCGAGATAATGATTTATTATTGTGCTACCATTACTACTACTAGCTTCTACCATCACTACTGTTATACCGCCGCTGCTACGGCTGCTGCCGCCGCCGCCGCTGCTACCGCTACTACTAATACTGCTGCCACAGCTACAACGAGAATCACGCAGTGAGCTGTGCAAGACTATGTCTGATACAGCTATTCCTTAGTAGATAGCTTAAAAAAGAAAATTGATCTGCAGTGATTGTGAAACTGACCCTTATTGAGAAGGAAGCTGTTCAGGCATGCGATCTGATATCTTCCGATTACCTGCCTTTTTCTGTACGCCAAATGGTTGCAGGCGTTCGACGCCTTGACAGCTCCTCGCCACGAAAGGCTGTATATAAGACGGGATAGCATGACCTCTTTGAAGTTCTTGCACTATATGCAATAGGGGGCTTTACTACGCAGTAAGCGCGAGGTAATTCACGCAATGCCGCAGTACAGAGCCGTATGTTCCGGAGCAATTTCGCTGCATGGGCGCGACGGGTTATGAAGGCGAAAACTCTCCAAGATACCGCTGGGACTGCCGCTGCATATATTCTTGTCGTTGAGTAAGCAGAAGTGGTATGGTCAATATTAAGTCAGAGTCCTAATGCGGGCACTTACCGCGTCCGAAGCCATGTCGCGCTGTTTTCCTTTTCCTCCCTTTTTCTTTCCATCTCATTCTATTATTCCTGTCTTTCTTCTTCCTTTCTCTCTATCTCATTCTATTATTCCTGTCTCTAACCCCTTCCAACCAGTACTGCTGACTAAAGCTCGCGTGTAGGCGTTGAGTCATGTAGTTAGGGTGCGGTCAGCAGATCTTTCTCCCTTATTGCTACCTCTCTCTCTCTTGATCCCTCGTCTAGACGTCGTAATGAGACTTCACCGTTATCTCCCCGAAACACAGCTTCACAAGATGTCGCCGCGAGCATTGAATATGCATGCCAGCTTTAATACGCGACGGCATATTGCGGCCGTGCAATCGCTGCCCGCTCGTTAGGCAGAAACAGTTGGATGCGTAACTCTCGCTGTGCGTATTGATCTCTGAAATTGCGCCAAGTCCGAAACCGAATTACGAGTGGCTTCGAAAGAGGTCATCGAAATGTGTGCGCCCCTACGGGAATGTCACGGAGGAGACAAGGGGAGAAAAACTTCACGACTGCAGGACTGACTGTATAGTTAACTAACTTAATCCCAAAGGATGCCGCATAGCAAACCTTCAAGTGAGGATTAAAAAGAAACAATCTCTAAACGGTGTGGATATAGTGACGCACCGAAACACTAGATATTAAAGAAGCGCAGACGCGACATAGGGGCAAGCTCACCAAACTACATCATAGCCCTGTGTCAACAAATGGAGAAAAAAAAATGACAGACTGAAATCGTAACCGGCGCGAACATATTAGCGGGAAGCGTTTGAAAGCGCTGAAAATCGACCGAATAGTGAGTTCTGCTCTATATTTGCACAAGTTATTCCTGCTGCGCCAAACATAACTTAGCATTGCTGAGAAGCACAAAATATAAATGTGAAACACAGTACTAGGCTAGCGAAGTACGTGTAATATCCCCCCCCCCCCCCCCCCTGTCCCGCAGTTCCAGACAGATCTCTAATCAACTCTCGAAGGTAGGAGGATCAGAACTTGTGATAAGGCAGCTTGAATATCGTTTTTAGTACTGCAGCACAGAAGAAACAAGGAAAACGAGGAAACATATATGCGTGGACGATGTTGCTCTGTGAATTAAAATTTTCATGTGAAACTCCGGTGTTTTTATGGCATACAACGGAAAGTTATTTGCATCTGTTTTTTCTTTATCTGGCCGCTTCATTGGGGAAAAAACTCAATGTCTTTGTCTAATAGGGCCACAGATGCTGACACGCTGCTCTCCCGACTCTCGGATAGCCCGTGCATCTAATATCTCGCGAGTTAGCCTGTCGCTTTTCGTTTTCAGCCCTAGCATATCATTAAGATTTGCTGGCAACGTGTATTTTTTGCATTATTTTTATTTATTTTTGCAGTGCATCGCTTGATTTGTACCCGGGGTCTCTACTGGTGATGGTGCATGCTCTCTTGTCCAATCACTGAGGCACTTGCCTGTCTGTCATATGGACGGCTACCCACCAGACAGTTAAATGCGATAAGACACTCTATTAATTGTAAATTGCATTTTCCCCTCTTTCCCTGTCTTGTGGAAAACATTTCATCGGGCAGACACGCTGGTGCATCAATGATTGGACAAGAGAGCGTGAATAATTACTAACAGGGACCCCGCGGGCACCAAGCCAGCTATGCCCCACAAAAAATGCAAAAAATACACGTGCCCAGCAAATATTCACGATGTGCAAGTGCTGAAAAAGAATGAAGACAGGCTTCATCAGTGCATTTACTACTTTATTTGCTATTTGCATTTGCATTGAGCATTCCATTTGCTACTGCATTTTCTCCTTTCCAGCCCACTCCCATGGAGGGTGGCATATCATTCCATGTGCCACCCAGCGTTCGTTTGGATGGCTTGTGCAAAATATACTCCACATGTAGCGCAGCCTGGTCTCGAAGTTATTTTTAATTTTATGCGTCAGTAAAAACCGGACTACACGTTTCATATTACTTCAGCATGAAATAAACGGTTATAAATACAAAGGCCATCGACTATTTGAGTGCCTACCTGTTTGCACGAATAAACGATGTCCAAAAGTAATAATAATAATAATAATAATAATAATTGGTTTTTTGGGGGAAAGGAAATGGCGCAGTATCTGTCTCATATATCGCTGGACACCTGAACCGTGCCGTAAGGGAAGGGATAAAGGAGGGAGTGAAAGAAGAAAGGAAGAAGAGGTGCCGTGGTGGAGGGCTCCGGAATAATTTCGACCACCTGGGAATCTTTAACGTGCACTGACATCGCACAGCTCACGGGCGCCTTAGCGTTTTTCCTCCAAAAGTACCTGTTAAGCTCCGCATGACAGAAATATTGAAACCTCTGGTTTCTTTAATTCGGACCATACGTTTATAGCAAGCTCCGAAGCTTTTATCAACGCTCAAGCCGTGTGTATTCATGCTTAGATATCACTAGGCGACAGGTACGAAACTATTTTCGTGAAAAAGGAAAGCTCAGGGACGGCACTTGTTGGTACCGACCCCTGAGGACCGATGCAGTGAACTCTTTGCTGAATAAATGACACAAAAGTAAAACCTGTGCTTACACTCCCGCCATTTATTCTGGGCGGAAAATTGACAGCACGAGTTTTATTGCGTTCCTGTTGCGGCCCACAAAAAAACACAAAACAAAAATAAAATTACTACATCAGACTTTTTGCCTGCCCTCTGCATGATAAAGTGACAGTGCGAGCTTTGCTGTCCACCAATTCCAGCCCTGTTCTGCGATTCCCCATTCCCTTTACCGCGAACTGCGTCAAGGCGGCAGTTCTCTATTTTTGATATCCACAGAGCTATTGCTCGTAAAGCTAAGCGTTAAAGTTGGCCTGCGTGCTTCAGAACCTGTGCCTCTTTCATTTGAAAGCAAGCTTGCGAAGACATGCGACCCTGCCCTCTGCGCTGAATCGCCTTTTTTTACTATGCGACGCGGTTATGAGCTCGAAGCATACACAACTTCTCTCCACGAAGGGCTGGATTAGGCTGCGAACACTCCTCTCCCAAGGTTCTTGCACTCTATGCAATAAGATGATATGGCACGTAGTAAACACGTGGTGATTCATGCAATGCCGCAATATAGAGGCGTGTGCTGGAGAAGAATTTCACTGTTGCGGCGAAGTCTTATGAAAGCATATACTCGCAGAGATGCCATTGGCACTGCGATGTGCGGCTATTCCTGGCGTTGTGCATACGGCAGTGACTTAATCAAGATTAAATCAGACCCATAATGCGGGCCCTCACCGCGTCCGCAGCTAGGATGAGCTGTCTTCTTTTTCGTCTCCCTTGTACGTTTCTTTCTATATCTTGTTTTATTATTCCTTTCTCGCATCGTTATACAAATACTGCTGGATAAAGTTCACGTGTAGCCTTGCGTTACGCTGCTAGGGTTCGGGAAGCAGGCATTTGCTTCATATAACTAAATCTCTCTCGTTTGTTGGTTGGACTTCACGTCGTAATGATATTTCTCCTTTATCTCTACGAAACGCAACTCAGCATAATGTCACCCCCTGCATCGAAGCTGCATAATAACTGAATAGATGACAGTGTATTGCGGTCATGGAATATAGCTGCGAGCAGTCAGGTTGAAAGATTTAATGTGTAACTCTCGGTGTACGCAAAGTTATTCAAAACTACGCAACCACTAAGTCGAACTACAAGTTGATTCGCAAGAAGTAAAAAATAGAGTGCCCAGAATGTAAGGGAATCAGGTCCAGCATTCTTGTAGAAATATTTCGAATCCTATGATATTGTAATAATAATAATAATTGGTTTTTTGGTGAAAGGAAATGGACCAGTATCTTTCTCATATATCTTTGGACACCTGAACCGCGCCGTAAGGGAAGGGATAAAGGAGGGAGTGAAAGAAGAAAGGAAGAATCGGTGCCGTAGTGGATATTGTAAGGTACAGTTTTGGAAACACTGAATGTAATGGTCTGTGCTTCTGTGATTCTTTTCAATCTAGTGTTTCGATGCATCACTATATCCACACCGTTTAGAGATTGTTTCTTTTTAATCCTCACTTGAAGGTTTGCTATGCGGCATCGATCCTTTGGGATTAAGTTAGTTAACTATACAGTCAGTCCTGCAGTCGAGAAGTTTTCCTCCACTTGTCTCCTCTGTGACATTCCCGTAAGGGCGCACAAATTTTGATGACCTCGTTCGAAGCCACTCGTAATTCGGTTTCGGACTTGGCGCAATTTCAGAGATCAATACGCACAGCGAGAGCTACGCATCCAACTGTTTCTGCCTAACGAGCGGGCAGCGATTGCACGGCCGCAATATGCCGTCCCGTATTAAAGCTGGCATGCATATTCAATGCTCGCGGCGACATCTTGTGAAGCTGTGTTTCGGGGAGATAACGGTGAAGTCTCATTACGACGTCTAGACGAGGGATCAAGAGAGAGAGAGAGAGGTAGCAATAAGGGAGAAAGATCTGCTGACCGCACCCTAACTACATGACTCAACGCCTACACGCAAGCTTTAGTCAGCAGTACTGGTTGGAAGGGGTTAGAGACAGAGGAATAATAGAATGAGATAGAGAGAAAGGAAGAAGAAAGACAGGAATAGTAGAATGAGATGGAAAGAAAGGGGAAAAGGAGGAAAAGAAAACAGCCCAACACAGCTCCGGACGCGGCAAGTGCCCACATTAGGACTCGGACTTAATCCTGACCATATCAGTGCTGCTCGCTCTACGCCAAAAATAGACGCAGTCACAGTCCCAGCGGTATCTGGGCGAGTTTTCGCCTTCATAAGACCATGCCCGCGCAGCGAAATTTCTCCGGAACATACGCCTCTGTACTGCGGCATTGCGTGAATAACCACGCGCTTACTAAGTACGAAAGCACCCTATTGCATAGAGTGCAAGAACCTGGGAGAAGGCACATTCTTCCGCCTTTTATACAGCCTTTCGTGGCGAGGAGCTGTCAAAGCATCGAAAGCCTGCAACCATTCGGCGTACAGAAAAAGGCAGGTAATCGGAGGAGACCAGATCGCATGCCTGAACAGCTTCCTTCTCTATAAGACTCAGTTTCTCAATCACTGGAGCTAAATTTTTCTTTTAAGCTTTCTACCAAGGGATAGCTGTACTAGATATAGTCTTGCACAGCTCACTGCGTGACTCTTGTTGTAGCACTGGCAGCATTATTAGTAGTAGCGGTAGCAGCGGCGGTAGCAGTGGCGGCAGCAGCCGCAGCAGCGGTGGTATAACAGCAGTGATGGTAGAAGCAGTAGTAGTAATGGTAGCACAATAAAACCTCCTTAACTCAAATCCGGTAACACGGAAAACTGGATAATTCGGACACCCCTTGCGGACCTGTAATTTGAATGCACTACGGTTAAATCGGACATGGAGAGGAGTTCGCATTATTTATTTATTTATTTATTTATTTATTACCTCAATGTCCCCGGATATGGGGCATTACATGAGGGATGGGCATGACAGACTACAAGATGGTGGCCTTGATCTTTATCTTGAATTTGATGGCGTTGGTAAAGTGTATGCTTCTGGCGGCAGATCGTTCCAGTCCCTGGATGATTTGACAAAAAAGGATCGGAATTGAGATGTAGTTCTTGCAGGGGGAGGGTGCACGGTCTCGATGTGGTGAATGCGGCTGGAGATACGATGTGCATAAGGCGCCCATGGCGCGATGATGATCAAGATGAGTGGGCTCATTAGAAGCCAGACCACTGTAGCTCTAGTGGGGCTGGCTACCAACCAACATATAAACACGGCCGCAATCATCGCTATGCACATCAGTTGAGAAGGCACTGTGGGATGCTTGTTTGCTTTGTGTGGTGTTCTGTCGTTTCCTACGTTTCGTTGCGTGCGCGTGTTATTGTGAAGCATGTATGCGCTTTACATCACTATGTGCGCGTGTACGCGGGGTGCGTTTCTATTCTTTCGAGATGTGTACATTCGTGCGTGTGTGTGATTGGTGGGAGGGGCGGGAGCTGTTGGTGCCTTGAGAATACATCCGAAAGTTAGTTTAGACCCACTGCACCATTTGGCGGAACAGCGAAAATTAGTTGTAGCGGCTCACATTTTATGCACGAATGAATCGGCAATTGCAGGTTATATTTCAATAAAAATGTCTTTAAGTGCGACACCTGTTAGGTTTTTTCGATGCTGTCGATAATTCGATAGTGGGTAATTCGGACAATAATAATAATAATAATAATAATTAATAATAATAATAATAATAATAATAATAATAATAATAATAATAATAATAATAATAATAATAATAATAATAATAATAATAATAATAATAATAATAATAATAATAATAATAATAATAATAATAATATAATAATAATAAACACCTTTATTTTTCAGAAAACATGTCCCCCTGTCCAGTGAAATTGAAATTAAAGGCGTTTCGCTCAACTACAATGTCCACGCCGTAAAGTACGCAATGCTGTACATGAGCGAGCTATTAGATACCCGGTAAGTTAAAGGCGAAAATAGGCTTTCGTAGTTCAGCAGCGCAGCTGTGACTCCTAATCAAGAGGGCTCTTGCTGACGCACGCGAACCGGCCTCCTCTGCCACCCGCTTTTTTTTCTGTATACAGCACATTCGTTAGTGTTTAACACTGCAACTCACTACGAAGGTCTGTGTACACGTTATTCAAAGCACCGAAACAGTGGCCTAGTGTTTTGATCATCCGCCAGGCACGCGAGGGGGTGCGGGGTTCAATCCCTAGTGCCGCCGGGTATTCACCGGCAATACAGTTGGTACAAGCTTTCCACTGACCTGGTGCTCGGCTTATCGGGGATGAAGTTCTTTCGAAACGGATCTTTGATTCCACCTTTTGTGAACAAAATACCTTGTGTCATGGCGCTGTTTGGCCGAAAGCTGTCATTGCGCCATAAAAAATCACCATCATCATCAACATGAATGGTGCGACAGAAACTGAGGAGAAGACACAAGCGCGTACACGCCGGCTGCAAGTTTCTGCACTCGACTCGATACAGTGAGGGGTTTTAACGTGCAATAAAGACGCAGTAGTTTAGTTTACGCAATGCAGCGTCAGCGGCAATTACGTCCTGGGGCCATTTTTGGCGTAAATTGACCGATATGTTGTTAGGACTGTCCCTTTCATGTCGGGCTATTCTTGGCACAGTGAATACAACAGTGACTTCATACAGGTCAAATCGGCGCCCTTTGGGCGTGCGGTGCTGTGCTGCGCTGTCTTCCCTTTTCCTTGTGAGCTAGTTTCTTTCAGTCTCATTTTATTCTCTTCTCTGCTCTTCCGACAAGTACTGCTGACTGATGCTGACTTGTCGGTTTTACGCAAGGCTCCTAGACTGAAATCAGGAGGTTCCTGCCTGTTATTCCTGAATGTCTTTCTCACTTTTGCCCTTTAGCCTAAATGTCAGGACGTGGGCACATGCGGGTGCCGGCAATGAAACTGTACCCTAGTCTCTGTCCAACGTAACTTTTCAGGATGTCGCCATTAGCACTGAAGCTGCACAGCAGCTCAGCAAGCGACGCTGTATTGCCGCTGTGGAACTCGTGCGCCCTCGTCAAGCTGAAGCAATTGAGTGTTGCAACTCTATCTCTGCACGTAATGTTAACCGCAACTGCGCAACCCCAGAGCCCAAATTTCCCTCGAATGAGGTCACAAATATTTAAGCTCCTAGAAGAGAACGGCGGAGACGAGTTTAGTGCGGAAAAACCGCACGACTGCGGGACTTCTTTTAAGTGAATAACTTTGTTTTCCTACGTGTGCCACGTAGCAAGTCTTCCAAGTCAGGAAAAATAACGAACACGAAATGGCGAGGGCTTCTCCCTGACGCAACACTAGGAAGTAAACGAGCAGAGGTGGGGCACAGGGATAGGCTCACCACTGTAGCTCCTAGCACTGTGTCGATAAACGAACAAACAATGAGACACATAAACTACGGCATTAGCCGCGAGAGTTTTGAGTCCGCACAGAAACGCATGGCCAGCCCGTTCTGTACAATATTCGTGCTAGGCTTACCAGTTAAGATAGCAATCTAACTTAGAATAGCTCATGAAAGCTATACAGGTTGTCCCTGCTAACCTTAGCCATTGTTTAAAAATATGCCGCGGCACTCTACGACGACGCAACCAAATGCATTTTGCTGGCTCTTCTATGAAGCAACTCACATTATTTTTACAGTCAGCTTAATTGCATAATTATTTGAGATTAATTAACCAACTTCGCAAGCAAAGAATGTAGGCGAATAAGCCAAATGAGAAAGTTGTAGAGCGGTCCACAAAAGGTTCTATTTGAACAGTTTTTAACTTATCATCTTTTACGGGTAGAATTTTTTTTCGCTCTCTGCAGATGCCCGCGAAATACAAAAAAAAATACAAAGTAGGTGTCCGCTTGCGCGCCACGATTGCAGGGCTCTCAAACGTTCCGCCCAACAAACAAGTAGATTATTTAGCCCGGTGTGCTGCTGCTTAAAATGTGACAGGGCTGGGACGCTGGCGCTGGCGGTGACATTCTGGGCGCTCCAATTTTTACTTGTTGCGAAACAACTTGCAATTATACTTAGAGGTTGCGTAATTGTGATTAACACTGCGTACACCGAGAGTTACACATTAAATGTTTCAACCTGACTAGCGCGCAGCGTTATTCCATGGCCGCAATACACTGTCATCTATTCAGTTCATATGCAGCTTCGATACAGTTTGTGGCATTATGAGTTGCGTTTCGCAGAGATTAAGGAGAAATATTTCAAAATATTTCGAATCAACAAATATTTCGAATCTTAGAATAATATAAGGTAGTTTTGCAAACACTGAAAGTAATGGTCCATTCTTGCAATGCGTAGCGAAATTGCTCTTTTAAGGTTTTCCCATCGCGCGCATCCAGCAGTTGACTGCCTTAGAAAACCAATGGGGAACGCTCTTGACGATAGGAAGGGCTTTAAAAGCAAAAAAGAAATGCAAGCCTGCCGGTGAGAGATCGGCGGATGTATTATTATAGAGAAATATTGCGATACACATAAAAGAATTCGTTCATAAACTCTTTCCCATTGAACATTGCTTTTATCCAGAATCGCTACGCATGAGAACAGCAGCGGCGAAGAACTGCATTACTACCTCAGGTCACCCATTTCGGTTCCCAACGTATGCAGCATGCCAAGTAACGAAGCTGAAAAAAAAAAACGCGAAATGACACGGATATTACGGTAAAACGCAACACTACAATGCAGAGGAGCCCAGACAGGACACATGAGTGAGTGCACCATTGTCTACTTTCACTATATCAAAAAATGAACGAATGAAGAAAAAAACAACGAACAACGGGTAACGAACGTAATCTGCGCGCATAAAATTACAGGGAAGCGTTTGATCCCACGCATAGAAACGCACGTGTAAGGAGTTCTGAGCGATTTTTGTCTGAGGCATTTTCTGTCACGATCCAAAACTAAGTCAGGTTAACTTAGGAGCCCCTAATATAGAAACGAAAGACAGAAGGCGTGGGAGAGACGTGGAATATGTCCAAAGCTTTTTATTACAGCGATACTGCATTCGTTTATGGCGCCCTCCAGTGTCGTACATTCCCTTATCACTCCTATAGCATCCAGCAGGCTGCTAACAAGCAATAAAACAGCTTGAATGCGGCCTAAGGGCGTTAGAAGCTGTATAAACGACGCTGCGGTAAATAGGCCAGGACGCCGTGTTTCATGAACTTCAGTTTTCGGGATGAGATCGTTTCGCGACACGAGCCACTCTGATGAGTTCGCTGAACTCAGTTTCCAAAGGATGTTCGCATGCTGGATTAGTTTTTTTTTAAATGATTCTAGATATGCGCAGGCACTTACTCGTGCGAGAGCCCACACAGTCGCTCGCAATAAACGGCATGCAGTCCGGCTGTTGTGTGCATCATCATGAATTTGGGACATCTGCTGGTTAGCGCCGCTAAGCCTTGCGGCCTATGGTAATTCAACAAGACAAGTGGCGTTCTTTAGTATAACTAATCGTATAGATAGCAGGCTGTGTTCTACACACAAAATTTAGGTTGTAGGTAGCCTCCCGCACGCAACAAATGCAGTGGTGTCTCTATGCCTCCGTTAACGCATATTCCGAGACCATTTAAAATTTAAACAATGGTCGCCCAAGAAAGGGACGAAAATTTAGAGCCCCTTTGACGACAGAAATATGAATTTTGAAGAACCTACTGCCCCAATCGTTTTATTAAGCGTTGTTTTTACAACAAGGATTTGGCGTTTCATTATTGACTGCTATATGTGTCAAAACAAACAGTAAATTCGTCCAGAAGTGAGATTTCCATAACCGGTTTGCCCTATGTCGTACAGCAGGACTATGCGTCCACACGTGCATACACGTCAAGACGTATCCAAGTGTGCTAACGATAAACTGCTCAGAGCTTCCGAAATTGAGATTTCGTTACTGCATTGTTTTTTATATAAACACAGCCGGCAGTTCGTTGAAATACGCCACATGATGGTAACAGTAGTGAACTAGACCACTATCCGGAATTGCTTGTAACGACTGTTCAATGACGAACCTTCTATGCGGCTACTTGAAGCGTCTAAACAATTTAGCGCTCGCTACTCTCTATTTGACAGGATGCAAAATGTCGGGGTTCAGGGAGAAGCGGTTTCCCAAGATTAGTTTTCTTCTCGCGCTTGCTCTTTTTGTTTTTTTTATTAGTGCGTCAAGCATTAAACATGGATCACCAAGTAGAATTCATCTCCACACAATAAATAGCTTTCAATTGAATTTAGTCTTTAAACTTGCCAGCTGTGACTTCGGTTTTATCAGCCGGATGGCGGCTGGGACTTCACTGGTACATTTCATACAACATAATTCATACTAAAACTGCGATATAATATCTGCCTCTAAACGGCGAGCAGCTGCGGCGTCTCGTTAACCTGATAACCTTCTACTGCGCACACTCAATATGTGTCGAAAAATCTGCAACTAAGACCTTCAATTATAAACCTAGTTTCCCATACATCTGTACTTTCTATTTATGGCAGTAGCGATGCGGACCAAGCAAGGGGACTCAAACAGGCAAGACGACTTCATCCATGCCTTTGATCTTCCTTGATTCCTCTTTGCATCCTATTGTTCCTTTCATTTGCCCTTCTGTATTGCTCTTTCATTTGATATTCAACTTGTAATATAATTTATTCCTCTAAACTGCTCCATTTGTTGCATGTCAGCTGATTCTATGTTTTGCCATCCTACAATCGGGGGAAGGTTTATGGGAAAAAAATTGAAAATTGGTTTTTGGGGAAGGAAATGGCGCAGTATCTGTCTCACATATCGGCGGACACCTGAACCGCGCCGTAATGCAAGGGATAAAGGAGAGAGTGAAAGGTTTGGTTTGGCTTGGTTTATTGGGTTTAATGTCCCAAAGCGACTACGGTTATGAGGAACGCCGTAATGAAGTGCTCCGGAAATTTCGACCACCTGACGTTCTTTAACATGCACTGACGTCGCAGGGCACACGGGCCTCTAGAATTTCGCCTCCATCGAAATTCCACTGCTGCCGCCGGGATCGAACCCGCGTTTGTTGGGTTAGCAGCCGAGCGCCATAATCACTGAGCCACCGTAGCGGCCTGAAGAAAGGTGCCGCAGTGGAGGGCTCCGGATTAATTTCGGCCACCTGGGAATCTTTAACGTGCACTGTCATCGCACAGCAAACGGGCGCCTTAGCGTTTTGCCTCCATAAAAACGCAGCTGCCGCGGTCGGGTTCCAACCCGGGAACTCCGGAATCGAACGCGACCGCGGTGGCTGCGTTTCGATGGAGGCGAAGCGAACCCAAGCGAACCCAAGCGAGAAAATTTACATGAGAAAATTATGCTGAACCGCCCCCCCCCCCCCCCCCTTTGAAGCTCCCTTTTCCAGAAAGAGAGATAAATCCGCCCTTGCTTGAACCGTTGTATCTGGTCCCTCGGCGTTCGCCAGGTCAGTCTGCCCAGCTGGAACTACAGATGTATAGCAGCCTGGCCGGTGTGCTCTGTTTAATGACATGTTCCCGTACAAGTTCACCGTATTAAGACGGAAGCCTTTAATGGCTCATTCTCAAGGTCATTTGCCGTTAGCAGAAACTGTCACAGCTTTCCAGCCTCCTGACTGGTCTCCTTTGTGTCGTGACGTCACTGTCGCTAGGCGCAGGTGTGCGCCTCCTGATTGGCTCGCGTGCGTGACGTCACTGTCGTCAAGTGCGGGTGTCGGGGTGGTTCGGCGCCGCGAAAACATTCACTTAACAGTGTACGAGTAGTGTGCCTCCGTGGTGTTTACGACGCAACAAATCGCCATTGGCAATGGTGTCAGGTTTCCACCGTTTCACATTTTAGTCTCGACAAAGCGTGTTCCGTAATTTTTTTGAAGAGAAATAAAGAGGTAAAATACGCAGGCGGTGGAAAATTTTACGTTTCATCTGTTTCATCGAATAAAGGAGGTCTGGCCCAAATAAGGCGTTGGGACTCGTATGCTATACGCATTCGAAAACACCTAATCCTTTAATTCCAACTAAGCGTCTATAGCAAGCACCATAGCCCTAACCAACGGCTCCTTAATCCTCATAGTCATCATGTCGGTATGCATCCACTCTTGGATATAAGGGAACAATTGGGAGGAAAATTTTTTTGCAAATATGGAAACGACAGGCTCCGACACTTGTTGGTATGTTGGTTTCGGCGCCTTTGAGCCGATGCGATTCAGTTGTTAATGAAAAAAAAATTTAACGTTAATATCAATTTTTTCCTTCGCCTTTCGCGAAAAATAGAGAGCCTGAGCTCTGCTGCCGGCAAATTCCAGCCCTCCTCAGAGTGCCCACTCCCTGTACCGGGCCCACCAATCTATCATAACGGCACATGAAACGCTCGTAGCGGTGAACAGGTGATGGCGGTAACGCTGCGCTATTATGCGAAAGCATTGTATGGCTATGTCCTGCAGGCAAAACGTGTCAGCAAAATGTGTCAGCAAAATGTGTCAGCACCAAAACGTCGCCCCATATGGATGAATGTGAAAAAGTTTAATGGTGTAGGGGCAATACATCAATGACTGTGTAATATGCAGTGGTCAGATTGGCCAATTGTAAATAGGTAATTAATTAATTTGATTTAATGAATAAAATTTTTCCGTTCAAAGCGTCGTTTTGTGTGAATGTGTAAGCAAATGAATAGCGTCTAAAAAATATGCTGTGATTATATTGACAACAAGAAATCGTAATTGATTAAATAAATAATCAATGTATTTGAATTAATGAAACTGTCAAGGTCGCGAAGATACACGTTGAAGCGTGTGTGAGATGACAAAAATAAAAAAAAATTAAATCAACTAATTACTAAATTTATTAATGTAACTGAATTAATGCAGTTGTCAAGTCACGTGCTAACTTGGGATAGGGGTTCGGACCGATGAGATGTGCACCTTCAGTGGCATGCTTTAAGGCGAGGTTAAGGTACCCACCGAGGTGTCGAGATATTAGAGCTACTGCGTCCTTATTCCTTTTCTTTCGTTTCCTTTCCGTTCATTTCCTTTCCTTGCTTGCTTGCATGCTTTAACGTGCACTGACATCGCACAGCACACGGGCGCCTTAGCGTTTTGCCTCCATAAAAACGCAGCCGCAGCGGTCGGGTTCGAACCCGGGAACTCCGGATCAGTAGCCGAGCGCCCTAACCACTGAGCCACCGCGGCGGGGAACCAGTAAGAAGAGAAGAGAAGAATGAGTCTACATTCATGAAATATGCGCCGGCAACCTTTATAGAGTGCTCACAAAACGTACTGCGTACCAATACCTGCATTCTGCATTTTATAGTGCTCACATAACGTACCGTGTACCAATACCTGCATTCTGCATTTACGACGCAGAAATAGCTTTTGTGAAGAGTTCGACAATGCCTGCTAGTGCAGCGATGGCAGAAATGCGTGCGGTAAGCATTCAAGACAGTCGGCAGAACTGCTTTCTTCAATATCAGAGTAAACGCGCCCATGAAAAATAGAAAACCTCATTTTGCCGGCGCCGAGTCCCGAAGGGCACCGAGTCAAGTCTCTTCTAAACGAGTGGAAGCTATTTCACCGAGTATTCACCAAAGCGAATGGCACCGACAGTTTCGTAAATGTTCGCCAACAGCACACTCGTCGAGCTATGCAGGGCGAATTCGTAACGATGAAATAGGCTTTTTTTTTTTCAAGTCTTTTATTCCTTTTGTAGAGCTTGGACTTAAGACGGACAAAATTTTCCACTCTTGGCAAGTACGAAGACTGACACCCTTTTGGAGGTTGTAATATTGTTACAGCTTACAAAAGCTTGGAAAGCCACACCGCCCAGTTTGAAGGGTAAATTTTTGAAGCGGTATAACGTAGAATAAACAGATTTGACAGGTGGATTGAGTCTACGAATGTGGGCTCGCATTCGCTTCGAGGCGCGCTCGCAGCTCGAAAGGAAAGCACTGTTTGGAGGCCTACGAATAAATCGTATCAAGCGTCTCCAGTACAGAACGAACGCGCATCACAGTGCTGGGCCACTGCAGGATTGTAGCACATTTCCCTTTACGCAACGCCAATACGAGGTGAGCCAGCGACGGCCGTAGAAATAGAAATGTCACCGCCGCAACGGCCGGCCTGAGAAGTTGCCTTTGTTGCAGAGCGCCGGTTTGGAGCGAACGAAGAGGAGACGACCGTCGGCGGAAGAGGCGCAAAAAAAAATAAAGAGCGAGAGAGGAGAGAGCAGCGGAGCGGACGCCGAACGAAGAAAAACACGAGAGAAAAAAAATAAAAAGAGAGGCGAGCGACAGCCGGCAGAAAGAGCGAAAGAAGGAAGGAGGAATGCCGAGAGGAGAGTTCAACGAGAGAGAGAGAATCCAAGGGTGTGCCCCTCTCCACGCGCTCGGGAGCTCGCGTTTGCTCCGTTTCGGAAACACGTTTGCCATTTTATCTGAGCAGAACAAGCAGCACATGGAACATTCTTTTAAAGGACTTACGTGATATAACCGCTAGTGTTCAAAAACTTAATACGTAGGCTAAAGAGTGCAGTATTGAAGACAAAAAATGTGAGAATAATGCTATTTACACCAGCGCAGGAAGGATGGCTGTTTAAGCGGGGGTGCTTTCCCAGCGGTTGTACTGCTGATCCTTTTATGGTTCTACTGGGGAGTGATGAGATGCGGGTTGCACGCTTCATGCGTGATACGTGCCACGCCCTAAACCTTGTTACGACGTTAGGCACGTAACCCCTCTGACCCCTAGAACCTACGCGATCATTATGCGTGCAGTAGAAAGCTGGCGTTTTCTGCAACACTAAACCGCGTGATACGTGCGTTGTTAACGTTAACTGGATTATGTCCAGGATTTGGCTATGGATTGTGGCTGGCTTGAAGCGCGGTCTTTTCAAAAATGACAAACGCTGTCGCATCGCCTTCTTCGCTAGAAAACGCCGTTATCCTTTTGATACTACTTTTTCCGAAACATTTAGCCTTTCACTGAACGACTATTGTTAATTTGTACTTAAAGTCACTGTCTCCGATTTAAAATAATATCAGTGCAAACGCCTTTTGGGGAGTTTGGCTGGAATACTTGGGGTCTTTGTAAGGGCAGACGCTAGCCCAAGAGTGGGGAAGTGAGGACCGCTTGCCTCACCTGCTCACCACCAATTCGTCGCTGCCCGCTTCACTAACTCCCCTGTGTTTAAAGTTCGCGGCAAGGGAATGATGCAAAAATTCTCTTATTTGTGTCAGTATGTCCTCACCAAAATTACAGCGATAAAACGCAGCGAATTTCAAGATTGTTTCCGGACTTGGACTGCTTCTAAGCTTAGCAAGCGCGCGTTGTTCGGTCGCCACCGGAATACGTCACAAAGCGCGGGACGTTCAAACAGCTTGACCTCGCTCACTTCAAGGAAGAGGTGGCAAATCATTGAATTTTACGTAGCACGCCGTTTTGATTGCTTCTTACGCGAAAGTATATGTCCCATTTGCGCAAAACCCGTCCGCGGGGACCTTCGGCACGAAATTCGGATTATGCAGGACGCCGGTTTCTGATGTCCCAACACAAGTAAGCGAGCATGCATATATATATATATATATATAATGTAAGGTGGGTAGAGTTTGTACAAAGTGTGCGTAGTCGTCGTAATGACTCAGTCATTCTGTAGCGTTACGTAACTCAGCACTTTACAAGTAATGTAAGGTCTAAGAGTCAGTACAAAGTTTGCGTAGCCATGACTCGGTACTCACAGTCTTTCTACAACGTTGCATGACGCGGCACCTTACAAGTAGGGTAGCCATGAAGCGCAGTCATAGCCATGATGCATGACTCAGCACTTCTACAACGTAGCATAACCCAGGAATTCAGAACTAACGTGATAAAAGATGTGTAGAGTTTGTACTAAGTATGCATAACAGGATACAGTAAGAGGTGACTGATAATCATTCTGCAACGGAGCATCACTCAACGCTTTAGTGCATCGGCATCCGCATACGTAAGCAGTGTTATGTGTCTCTCACGAATTTTATTGCTGGTGTTTATTTATGCTGACAAAAAAAAAGCCTCAGTTAAGACAAAGGAATGCGATTACTCCGAGGGGAAAATATTAGGGCAGAACCGGGCACTTCTTTCACTGACAAATTAAATTTTAAAAAACACTGATGATCCTGTTGGTAACCTCCACAACGTATCGGTTTTATATCTTCTTTGAAAATTATAAAGGAAATGGTTAATTTTTATCAGATAACTGAAAATAACAAGTACATCGGTGAGTGTAAGGAACCGTCTTGCAAACAGTACTACGGGTTCACAAGACGGGTCGATATTGCCGTGAAGCTTCGTACTGTTCATGGTCGAAGACGTCGGCACGTGGATTTATAACTTTGAGACGTGAGATGGGACTACGTTTATCTGGAATGATCACAGCCACATGGAAGGTGTTTGAAATTGCCATAGTTACTTTTAGCGTCTTATCTCGCAAGTTCTTCAACAGCTATGAATTGAGCGTGGTCGAGAATTGCAGTGCTTCTGTTCATTGATGACCGCCGAGCACGCATGTTGCTATCACCGCCGCTTAGTGCAAGTCTTCGTGGGTGGAAGTTAGCCTAATAAAGAATTCGTTTCAGTCCCACTTCAAACTGCTCGTGGATTGTTCGCGGAGTTGTCACCATTAAATATTTTCCAAAAGGAGGTTTTCTAGATAGTCTCTGAAACGAAATAATAACATGCGTTCTTACGGCGCTCTAGCAATGCAATCCACCTAACCAATTGGATTTTTAAAACACGAGAAGGTTACCAGCAACCTCTACATTCAAGCTTCGGAGTGAATTTGGCTGCCTTGAATTCTCCAAAAGCTATGATCCACGGAGTATCCCACACGTCGCTACAAACGTGGCTACAGTTCGGGATCGATTGAGCTTTTATGTTTTCTACACTGTTATGAGACGCCTGTTACACCGGGAAGCGTAAATAATATCGATTTTTTTTTGCTTTCATAAGGGGCGCCAAAACTGTGAACGAAGCTATATCTGCCGCCTAAATCCCGTTTTTCATTTCATACGCATGCGACTCGTGGTCATGCTGCGACCTCTGCTCAGGGTTTGATGCGATTTGATTCATTTCAAGAGAGATTTGAAAGAATATTTTATGATTTATCATTGCTGACTTTAAAGGACCCAAACTGTTAAGTAACCATCGGCTAATATCGCACAATTTAGAGAATTTCAACGCTGTGAAGCTGCTTATACTTAAAAAAATAGACTGTTTAGCATGGCTAAAAGCGGAATATCGTGCAGTGGCGGTAGTTAGGGCGAGCATTCAAGGTTCTTGCGTGCTAAAGGCTTTTGATCTCAAGGCGTTTACCATAAAGGCCCGGAAGGCATTTACCATGAAGACCCGGAAGGAATTTGCCATGAAGGCCTTCACCCAGGTGAATGCTTGCCAGGTGTGCACACGTGGTAGGTTGCGCACAACCCGGTGGGCAGGTGGGCAGTCTACCACAAAGCAGGCTTCAGGACCTACTTAGGTACGTACGTACTTCGTATTATTTTCGTACGTATTTTCAGAAATCGGAAAATGCACTTAGTAGTGCTACTACATTATAGCTAAATTTTTAAAGCGCATGCAAAGACAAATGACTCGAGTGGCATTTGTCCCATCCTGTTCGCTTGTCCTTTGTATTGAAACTCCTTATACTGCACCAACTAGCCGAGCTGACTTCTTTGTAAAGCCATATTAGCTAGTCAGCAGCGCGGGAATGGCGAGAGGATAAAAATTCAATAAATAGCAACTCGTCTAAATAGATATCGACTCTACAAAATATGCGGTTGAGAGAGTCAGAGGGCACATCCTATTGAACACAAGTGTTAATTATTGGTTGGTAGAGAGGGCGCATTTTGTTCTCTTTACAGGTCTAAGGAATGGCAAGGAGATTAAAACGGCAGTAATTTTGTCATTATGTGGATTTTCGCGAGCGCTCGGGCGATGGAGATATATCAACCCTACATATTTTTGACCACCACACCAGACCAAGACAGCATAAGCGCCACCTGCATTTCACTATGTTATATGATTTTACCTTATTGTTAAACATGATCTCTGATTTTGCAGATCTGCCTACACGCTCTCTAGGGTTTCCTTTGGCTAGGTGAGAGGCAGGTGTAGCCTACAGGGACCCCGAAACAAATCTCTGCTTAATCTTCAACTTATCTGTGAGCTTAGTGTGCAAGCAAAGCGGTCCTGTTCACATATCGCAACTTCTCTTGATTTGAGCGTATAGTGTCCTGGTTCCGTAGGACGCCCTGTACATCCGCGCCACCTCGCGGCGTAGTTGCGCATGGTGGCCTGCTGTCCTTGAAAAGGAAGGGCGGATTAGGCGGCTTAATTAGCGGCCGAGGAGGCCCGTGGACAAGAAAAGCCGGATTTGTCGCACGCGCCTGCAGGAGCGCCTGCCAGGCGCAAACACTTGGGAGCGAGTAGAATCGCCTAACCGCCGCAGGATTAGGCTAAAGCCGTAGGGGATTATAGGTTCGGCCGCGTTGCGTTGTTTCCAGCTGTACGGACTGCTTGTTTTAAATTTGCGAAACGAAGCCGTGGGTACGAAGCAGTCTGTTTCCAGAACAAATTGCCGTAAACATGCCTTGATCAAATATGTGGGTTGTTTGCGCGCATAGTTTAAAACAACAAAGGACAGAATTAACCCCTCACCATGGTTGTACTGTCCGCCTTGATAGAGCACTTGCTTTTTTTACAGCCTCTTTCGGTTAAAGGAATGCTGGGAACAAACTGAACTTGGCTTAGATAGGCGGCCGCGTTGTAATCACAAAAGGGCTTTACTTTAAGCTCAGGAAATCTGTACCAACACTTCTAGTTTGCACGGCTGCCACCACGCGCCGCGTGGCGCTGAACGCTCAAAATTACCGCGCGAATTTTGAATTATCAGCACGTCGTATGGATTTACAGTCGACGGTGGAAATAGTTGGTGTAAGCGCAGGAAGCTTTTCATAGGTCAGACTTTGCAGCGAGGAGAAAGAGTCGGCCATGATAATCGCCAGTTTCGCGCACAATCTCTCGATATTCCCTAGGCTTCACAAATTTCGAAGTTTCAAATATCGCCATTGGGTTACACGCTGTTCGCTACAGCGGCCAACAGATAGCGCTATTTGCATAATGTGCAGGAAAGCTATAAGCATGTTCTCTGAAAATGAAGCTTGTCGTTTTCGTACGCAAGCTTTAGGAACGTCAAGACCAATTTTGTCGCAGATCTCTGAGGCTACGCTGTACCGCTGCTCGCTTCCAGACAGTACTCACGGAGTTTTTTTCTGGTCTTGGCGCCAGTAGTTTGAATCGTGTGTGTGTGTGTGTGGGGGGGGGGGGGGGGGGGGAGAGAGAGAGAAAAATTCTGTACTTTTAAGTTCGATTTTCTAAGTAATATTTGAGTGTTTTGGTACCCAGCAAGCATCAGCTTCGCCAAAAAGAGCGGGGCGATCGATTTTTACTGAAGAAAAAAAGTTGGGCGTTGTCCTTTAATTTTCAGCTGATGGATCAATGACCGATCTTCATGCGTTTCTTTTATAAACAGGAGACTCCCCATTCTAGATTGTCAAAACGTTGACAACAAAGAACTTCCAGCAATCACAGTGAAGTGTAACATTTGAAAAGTGAAATTCCAGGTGTGTGTTCGGTTAGAAACCGTACACCGCAGAAGGCTCCCTACAAAACAACACTTGTATAAAACAAGAGTTTGTCCTGTTTTGGTCTGTGTGTTTTCATGTCGCGCAGAACAACTTGAAAGCAGTATGTGGAAAGTAGAAGACACGTTTGCATCCGTTTAGAAGTGATTATGGTCGTGATAAGGTTACGTGATCCATTGGAGCCTGAAATGCAAATGGGGAAGGCAATGGATGAACAAAGCGAAGAGGAGACATTACGTCTACTTTCAGCCGATTTTATTGGCAAAAAGTGCACAGGTGTAAAGTTAGGCCGGAATGAAAGACGAACAAAGCCTGCAAACGAAACAAAATACCTTACCTGTCTACTTCAGCTGAACCGCACGACTAGTCTGATTCATATTTAAGGACAAAATGTCGACCGCAGTATATATTCATGAACTGGTTGTAAAGGAACATTTGGCCGCAAAATGGAAAAATGCGGCATATGCATGTTCACGTTTCATTCCGGCCTGACTCAACATGTATGTTTTACATCCACCGCAGTGGCTCAGGGGTTAGCGCGCTCGTCTACTGAAACTGGGTTCGAACCCGACCGCGGTGGACGCGTTTTGATGTAGAAGAAAAGCAAAAGGCGCCCGTGTTCTGTGCGATGTCGGTGCACGTCAAAGACCCCCTGGTGGTCGAAATTATTCCGGAGCCCTCCACTATGGCGCCTCTTTCTTCCTTTCTTCACTCAGTCTCTCCTTTGTCCCTTCCCTTACGGCGGGGTGGTTCGAGTGTCCACTGAGATATGCGAGACAACAATTGCGTCATTTCTTTCCTCAAAAACCAATTTTTAAATTTTTTTATTTTTGCGGACCATACATTTGTCGTGTCTACCGGCCGCCTGACAACGCCCCGTAAAAGAAGAGACATAGGGCAAGAAAACTTTCTTTTCAAAGCCGTGTAAACGGAAATTCATTAATCAAACTTCGTCGGTTCCGATCGCTTAATTAGAACGTGCGGTTAGCTCAAAATCATTTAGCCCCATCAAGATCCAGTGTATTGAAAAGGCTCTCATTATTTGAAACTCTGCATGAATAGAACAAATTTGTGGTCCCCTTTGAGTTCTAACTATCGCACGTCGACTTCTATAGGGATAGTTGAGTGGAAGTAAAAACCATTTGGATGCGTAAATGCTTCGTCCGGTTATTTGTTTTTGTATACGCCTTGTGATCTTTGATTTCAGTGCGTTTGTCCGCAATGGATCAAGTTTACAGCTCGGTAACAAGTTATACAATGAGATAAACGCGATACCAGAGCATCTGGTAACATGTTAGCTCTCGTGTACCCCGCACCAAACTACTGACTTCTCACGAGAAGCCAATCCCGAAGTCCTTGAGGAGAGTAACCAAGCCGAGGATAATCACCACGAGGCAGACTAATCAACGGGCGACACATTCCGCACGCGAAGCGAAAGCCGTGAGTAACCGACTGCTCTGATGCACAACAGCCAGTTTATGCCCTGATTGCGGCCCGTGCAGCCGGAAGCAATCATGGAAGGCTGCTTGTTCGCGCGCGTCAATTAGTCGCGTCGAATGTCCTTCGTCCGCGAGGCAGTGCTCTTGACCCTGTATCGAAGCAGTTGGGCTTTCTGGGTAAGCTCGGCAATTCGAGCTTTAAGCTTTCTATTGTGTTTCTGGCGTCGTCAACGGCCGACAAGGCTGCGACGGGCTTCCCGGAGGTGTAGAAGGTGGTTATTCCACGTCCGTGACCGCCTCTGACAGCTGGATCTGAGTTTCACGCGAGCAAAGGTGTGTCAGCAGCTGTTGGGACCATGCTGGGTAGCCTTGCTCGGAAATGAGTGTATAATCAAGTGAGTCAAAATTTTGCCTGAATTTCGTCCAATATGGCATACGGGCTTGTATTCTGGGACGCTTGAGGGGGCGTGTGCGTAGTGTAGTGTTAAGAATGCAGTGGTACAACCAACCAACCCAACCGGGGAGGACTGGGAGGCGACCATGCTCGGCTGCCATGACTTACAGGCCCAACAAGCCTTAATCGGGCGCGCCCGGGCGGCGGCCACCGCCACTGGTGTCCTAAACTAGGGACCTCCACCTAGGGCTTGTAAGGATCGGTCCCTTAGCGGCTGATCAAAACATACCTCCTGACCCTTCCTAATAAATGTTTTCACCACCACCAAGTTGTTGGGCGCACGGAACATTTTCGTCCTCTCTGTGCTCTTACCAGGGCTGCGCATTTATTATTCCTTTTTTTTCAGAAATAGTTGTTTCAGGGACTTTCTTCAGGCTGAAAGGTGTCGGATTGGTGTAGTCTGTAGTAACCGGAAACTACTACGTTCATCGGCTGCAGGTCATGACATTAAGACGTGCGGAGCCCTCGTGGAGCCGTCCTGGAGTGTGAGCTTTCATGGTGAGGAAATTGTTATGGAAGGTGGACGTTGTTGAAATATAGTTATCAGTCTAGGGGTGTTCGAATACTGTCTATTCCAAACTGAATCGAATTCGAAAAATGTAGCTTACTGCCGAATAGAATACTAATGGTATGGCTAAAAACCGAATCAAATACGAATCGAATAGTGATACGCCCGAATTAAATACAAAACCAACGTTTTTATGAATATTCGGCACTTGAGCGAATATTCGTACAAGAAGCGAAACAACGAAAGCGCTGTCGTTGGCGCTCTTCTGCGGCGCTAGAACTTATGGTGTTGTATTGTAGCTTTTAAAAGACGCAGTATTAACCTTCGGAACACGAAGTATATTAACCGTATGACCGTCATTATATGTATACAGGAAATTTATCTTTCCTTATCTTACCTTTCCTTAAAAGAGAATAAACTAGTGTCATATCACATTTAGATCAGAATTGCGAGAACTACTATATAGAGCAATGGCCTCCGAGATCTGGCAACACTGCAGGGTTTGCTGAACCTGCTTGTGCACTCCCGTGGGGTCTAATCTCGGAGGCCGTGCAGGAGCATTAGATCCATCCCATACATACCGTTCGCGGCAGCATGGTACGCGGCGTCGGTGTGGGCTCTGCTGTTGGAACAGTCGTTGCACAGTCGTCGGCTGGCCTTATTCGAAACTTGCGCCAGTCATTTAAACAGTATCCCTCCATGTCAGGTGCCAATCCGTATCGAAAGGCACTGCGCGGTAAAAATCATCATCATCAAGAAAGTTCCGCTTGTTTTCTTTGCCTATACGGCTAGTGTGGGAGTTTCAGGTCATAACATATGACCAATTTAACAACGGTGGTGAATGACATTAGTCCGCACCCTTTGAAGGCAATGCAAAGAAATTCACCAGGCCCAATGTTTGAACTCGGCGTCTTCAACCTGTTCCTTTCTCCCTGATCACGGTCGAAGTTCAGTGCCCCTTCGCTGCCATACGCTCTCGCATTCTGCCCACGGCACTGCCACCGGAACTAATTACCGGTGTCCCATCATTACCGGCAATTAACGGCGCTCCGGAAGTCACCGTGGAGCGTTTGCGCGACGCCAGCGCCGCCGCTGGTATTAATCGCAATTAACGACAGCAATCGGCCGCCCATCTCCGCCACAACAAACCAGGCAATTTGAGTAATACTACGACGCGGCATCAGCCCACGCGAGGCCTATGTTGCTCCGGAAGCAAGCCGGGAGCCAAGACGACGGTGCGCACCGCAGGTGCCGATCGATAACGATCCTGCGATTTGATTGAGATCTCCCGTCACGCCGAGCCCTGCGAACTGGGTGGCCATGCAGGGCTAGCAGTACCTCTCCGTGTCTTGCATTTTATTATTCTTCTCGCTTTTTTTCTGTTCGTGCCGTCTATAAGATAGTGGCCAATCACGATAAGAAAGTTGACAGATTGCTCCGAGCTTTATAAGGTTCCAGGCCATGCATGCTCTCATAGTCGTAGGCACTTCAGGCGATTGGCTTACGTGACTGCCTCCAATGTGGTTTGTTTTCCGCCCACGCTTAAACTTTTGCTACGGACAGTAGACATATACACGAATTAAAAGTGTGGTACTGAGGTTGGCCGCAGTTAACCCGTAAAAGAAATGACCTAAGTACCGTAATCGCAAATCGCATATAAAGAGTATTAAGCTTATCAGATTTTCACGATGCGAGTTTTAGAATTTTCTCGCGCGGCGTAAGTTTACAGATTTCTAAACAGACGGTCGAGAGCAACCTCCCATTCAGGGAGGAAGTTGGAGGAATGCGGCTTGCACTGATACAGGAAGGATTTCTTGTCAGTGGTGCGTCTGCTGTTCGATAAAGAAACGACGACCAGGTGTCGTCAGCTTAGCTTCCGGCCTGTCCTGCGGCGGCCTCTTCAGATTAGCTTCAAATGGGGATCGGGTGTCACGCGTCGCTCTGCGTCTCCTGGCTGCTTGCGGGCGGCGGGACTGCTTTTGTAGTTCCGCCTTCGTAAACAGCAACACATGCCGCGTAAACTCACTCTTGTAAGTTTTCCCGTATAAAATGGTCTATGGACATTCTATAGACGTATGGTTTGGTGTATGGTTTATGGCGGTTTAACGTCCCAAAGATGACTCAGGCTATGAGGGACGCCGTAGTGAAGGGGTCCGGACATTTCGACCGCCTGGGGCTCGTTAATGTGCACTGACATCGCACAGTACACAGGCCTCTAGAATTTCGCCTCCATGGAAATTCTACCGCCGCGGCCGAGTCAGCAGCCGAGCGCCATAGCCACTGAGCCACCACGGCGGCACTCTATATATAGACGTATGATAGGCTTTATTGCCTTCCTATAGATGGTTCATTCTGTCTATGGATAGGGTATATGACAGCTGTATCTTACCGGTAATTGCCTATGAGACAGAAACGTTAAGGCGAAACGAAGAGGGTTCAACTTAAACTGAGGACAATAGAAAATAATAGATGTAACGTTATGAGACTGGAAGGGAGCAGTGTGTGTCAGGGAACAAACGCGGATTAATGACGTCATAGTCGAAATAAGAATAAATGGGCTTGGGCAGGGCATGTAATGCGAAGGCAAGATAACTATTGGTCCTTAAGGATAACGGAGTGGAATCCAAGAGAAGGCAAGCGTAGCAGGGGCCGGCAGAAAGTTAGGTGGGCGAACGAGATTAAGAACTTTTAAGTGATAAGGTTGTCGCGGCTGGCACACGACAGTTTTAATTGGAGAGATAAGGGAGAGCCCTTTTGTTATGCAATGGGCGTAGTCAGGCTGCTACTGATGATGATAATTCATAGGCTACAGATTGTCTATAGAGAAAAGTCTACTAAAAGTGTATAACTATTAATATACCATTAGAATGTCTATAGATTGTCGATAGGATTTGTATTGTCAATAGACGAATCTATGGGATCTGTATATATAGAAAGTCAATAGATTTCACTGACAAAAGTTTATGGACAGTCTACAGTGTGTCCAAAGAAATGTTTGTAATGGTCAATAGAACATGCTGTCGGACTAGTTGGTTCTACGTCTGTTGGCCCTTTCTTGGACACGGCTTCTTCTATTTTTATGACTCAATTTCAGATTGTGACTTAGTTGCTTGTTCTTAACAATGAGCGGCATTACTTTGTTCTCTGTATCAAATTCTGGTAGAATGTTTAGTTTTTATCTTGTTTTTTCGTATTTGCTCGTGTTTTCCTGTTTGGCATGTTTGCCGTGCCATGTCTTCCCGTTTGCCAGACTTCTGTACCCCCTGTGGTCTCCTGTCGCGAGTATTTTTTCAATGCCTCGGCGATTTTGCACAAATAAAGTTGGAATAGACGCTCATATGTCGTCCTCGCGTTTATTCGCGCTGCGCAGAACCTTTGCAAGCTTTCGGCAGCGCTTTACTCACGGGTCGCAAACGCCACATTCTGATTTCTCCATTGAGATCAAATACAACCTTAATAATTGGTATCGACAAGCTCTTATTTGATTGGTCAAGAAAAGCGTTCGCAGAATACTTCCGAACATTGTTTAAGTGTGCAGCTGACTATTTTGTGGGCGGCAAAACGGCAGAGAAACTATCATCGTAATGCTTCTCCAAAGATATCGTGAGTCCCATAGTACGACTTAATGTATTGCTTTACATATGTTTGCAACTTAGTGTATAATCTTTCACATCATCGCAGCGCGGGACTAGTGCTCTGAGCATCCGCCTCGCATGCGGGAGGTGCGGGGTTCGATTCCTAAAGTGCCGCCGGGTACCCACCGGTGATACATTGGGTAGCAGCTTTCCCCTGGCCTGGTGCTCGGCTTCCTTGGGGCGGAATGCTGTGGAATTGGGTCTCTTTCCCCAGCTTAACTAGACAAAAACACCTTGTGCCATGGCACTCTTCGACCACAGAAGCCCTTTCGCCATAAATATCCATCATAATCATCACCGTCGTCATCATCAATGTTTCATGTCATTCTAATTTATTGAAGAAAATTTAGTTCAAGTGACTCGTCGACGCCGATCACCCCGTTGTGCACTTCGGCGGAACTACAATTCCACCCCCATCGTCCGCTTCATTACCATATTTCAGTTTCCCTGTTCACAGCCCTGGCCTTGCTTCGTTCGTGAGCGATAAGCGCCTCTGAGGGCTCTCCAGATAAGACTCAAACGGCGTCCAGTCGCGATAGCATGGCCTATACGTACGTACTCTTTAGTGCGCAAACAAAAGCGATAACGCGACGGCAGTCACTGGCGGCCGAGAGCACGTTATAATGTTCCTGGTTTTGTGCAAACAGACATGAGCAGACGTGCAACCTTACGCTGTAGCACGAGCAAACGCAAAGCATAATCTGCATATCACAGAAAATGCCGGCGCGAATGCGATACGCTGGATGAAAACCATGCATTAATGCGTTCCTAGGATTTGCCTTCTATCGAGACTATATTTTGGTCAAACCGACTCACCGGTTTGCTTGAAGCTTGACCTTGAAGGTGACTTTTGTCAAACCATAAATAAATAAAGTATTGGCGCGACTGGGATTCGAACCCACGACAGCGCAAGCAGACCAGCTTCACTGGCCACTGCACGAGAGCACGCCGCAGCCGATCACGCCTCGTGTTAAACTGCAACACGCTATCGCGCTGTGCATTGCACATCGTCTTCTTCCATCAACTAATACTACTATCAAACTAATATTCGCGCTTTGAGATATGTGGCGGTTGTGACACACAGGTGTGCGCTGCGCATGCGTTGGCGCGGACAGCGTAGTGGCAGAAACACAGCACTAGAGCAATACGCGGCGGAGCTGGCAAACTTGTTGCAGAAACGCGGCATTGGAGCATAGGCCGCCGGCGTACATTAGGTATACTGGCATTGGACTAATTTTGACTTATTGGACTTATTTTTGGAAATGTGGCGGAGAGTTTGAAGGATGCTTCACTTCCGCCACCGGTTGGCCCGGTATTGCACTGCCTCCGGGATCGGCCCTGTCTTTAGCGCGTCTTTACTATCCTGTCTTTCTATCCCATCTTTCAACTCTCCTACTATCTGCACGTGGTAGCGATTGTGGCTCGGCTTGAGCCAGTGAGCCGGCCTAGATGCACATTCCTTTTCTTTCTTCCTGGCAACAACAGACAGACAGACACTGGCTCACTGGGTAGATAGAAATTAATATTAATTGTTTTTTTGGGGAAAGGAAATGGCGCAGTATCTGTCTCATATATCATTGGACACCTGAACCGCGCCATAAGGGAAGGGGAAAGGAGGGAGTGAAAGAAGAAAGGAAATCAATCGCGATTTCAGGTACGTGGCGTGGGTGGTCACCTGCAAAAAAAAAAAAATTCTTCCGCACGATATTTGTGCTTAGCAATGATAAACCGCCAGCCAATTCTTCTCCGTATGCTACGTCTTGCCTTCGCTCTCCAAACTCTCGCAACCTCCTTTGGATAACATCGATAACCTGTCCTCTTACATGCGCATCCATTATTCAGTGCACGCTATTCTTCGCTACGCTTTTAATGGCAGCCGTATATCCTTCAGTATTACCATGAAAGATTTGTAGTTGGGACGCGGAAGTGCTGCCGCGAATTTCAGACCTAATGCTTTTCAAAATCCGGCGCGGAAGCCCTCAGGATGCATTTCTTCAATAAAAAAAACGCACCTTTCAACATCCCGCGCACGCACTTTCTATGCTGCCCGATTACTCCACAATTCGCGTCGGTGCTTTTAAGTTAACGCAGGATTACTGTACCGTGAACGACGGCAGTGCCTCTCACGGACGGCAAGCTCGTTTCATCGGCGTAATTCTGCGAGGCACATTCAATACGCCCTGATTCCGGACTATTAGTGACGGGACTGAAGTATATGTTAGCTCGAAGTGAATGTTTCGAATCGCTTTTTCAGACGATGCTTTCCAGCTTTCGTGCGGCCATCGATGTTGATGCAGCGCAGAACGGAGGAAAGACGGTTTTGATGTGCGAACTCTCAGAGCAGTGCCGCGGCCGAATTTAAGACTACCCGAATTTCTATCCTTACAACCCGCTCCTCGCAGAATTCTGTTTCTGGCCATTTTTCAGAGTGAAGGAGCATCTGGCGAGCAGGCGCGTCGCGGCCGACGATGACGTCACTACTGCAGTTCGCTGTTGGTGCCAACTGCCGCCCTCTATCTTCTGTCACAGCTAGTGACAACTGGTGCAAATGAGGCAGAAAGGCCCCGCCGGTGGTTGCGTCAGTATCGGAAACTGATGTACATCCGGGGAAGGAGATTTTCAAGACATTCATTCGAATGTTAATAAATGCCTATAGCACTACAGAGAAAGCATCTCGAACATTCCGCATAGTTTTGATAGAAGAGACACCGCCGTAATTGTGGACTTGCTCAAAGACAAAAACCCCATGGACTTGCGTTTCAAGTCTCCGTGGAGCTTACAGCGCTAAAACCTAATGAAGACAAGTTCAGCAATAAGTAACAAGTGCGGCATACGCAGTGATAAATAGTGCGACTCATTTTAAATAACCATCAGAAGCAGCGTCCGCCTCTAAGCACTCACCAATGCCCGCATCTACACGCCTTATCTCGTTTCTGCTTCAACAGCCCCAGCGCAAGGTTGAGTGCCTTCAGTATATACTTTAGGTAGTTCATCCCCCAGGCGTTTCAGTACACCCGACCCACGAGCGTACATATTCGCTTCGACGCTCGAGTCGCTCCAGCTTCATATATTCCGGCCGGCGGCGGTGGGCGGACACGCTGCCAACCGGAAAGACGACGACGAATGACTCCTGTGGGACGTACAAGGAGAAAAAGGAAGAATAGGGAAGGGTCGCTCGAAGTCTTCCCGTCGCTACTGCAACGGCGGAAGCATCAGTCAAAGCCACGCTCGCTGCGACTCCAGTGGTCAATGCCCCCGCCGCCTCCTGATTTGCCATGCCCGCATCCGCCGCTTCAATCTATATCCCGCCAACTTTTCGCTTCTTCTCAGGAGCTATCTCAGCCGCTATCTCACCAACTCTACGGGCGGTAAAAGAAGCGAGGACAGGGAAGGAGAGGATGAACAATTGGCCGCAGAGTGAGTAAGAAATTGTTAGGCGGTGCGTGAAACGAGCGGTTATTTAGGGAACAATCGTCGTCTGGCTTCTTATTCCTGCATAGCCGCCGCGAGGAGTGCACGATTAGGGAAGCGTGGTCGTTTGAGTGAGCTTGCTTTCAGGGAAGTGGGGAACACTGATCTTTATCTCGGGAACCCAAAAGAGCGCGTTGGGAGGATAGGAAAAAGGAGTTGAGGAGGGCAGAAGTGCTAGACGACTGCGTGGGTAGGGAAAGAAGGGGAGCCCAGTCATTGCTCTGCTTCATAGGGACGGGGCGGGTGAGAGAGTTTGGGGAAGAGAGGCAAGAAGTTGTGTGTGTGTGTGAGCGTATGCGTGTATGTGCGTCCAAGGTCAGAACTGCACCAACTGTAGGGCGTTAACCCCTCTCAGGCCTTTTGTCCCGGCTCGGACGGTTGCGGGAAAGGAGGGAAAAGTGGAGTCAGAGGGGGCGAGTTTCCAAGCGAGCTTTGCGTTGCGGCCTAATCAGTGACGTGGGGCGAGAGTAGGGATAGGGAACATAGCAAAGGCATTAGGATGGAGGGGGAGTAGGGAGAAGCAACGGGAAAGGAGGGAACGGCAGTGGAGCGTGGCTCTTGATATACTTAGCCGCTAGGACGGAAGATCTTAATCACCCCCCAACCTCTCATAATTCATCTTAGTTGTAATGAGTCCTGAAGGTCCACCGTTTTCATGGCCTCAGAAAGCCTGGGATCGAGACGACGTTGGTGGCTTCCGGGTGCGGAGTCGTGGAGGGTTTTATTCGCACGACAACAAAACAGGAATAAAGAGAGGCTTGACGTGCACCCTTAGACTGCCCGGCAGAAGCGCGCCAACCTCCAGACTCAATACGATTATCAGGAGGCCAGTAGTTATTGATGGTGCTGTCATTCAACGCTCTCTAACGATCAATCTTCGAAGATTTCGATAGCCAGAATGTCATCTCTGTCAGTCTTTGCACTCTCATATCGTAGTCACGACAGGATGCACACCGCAGAGACACGTGACAATCCTTTTTGTGATGGCAGTGGTTTGTATGTTTTTTTTTTTCAAGTAAGAGTGTACTTTTATTGCAGCAATGTATTCTAGTTTTTACACGCCGGATTTTCGCCCAGTTTTTAAAGACCGTATTTTCGCCCTGTTTTGCGTATGCACTGCAGAGCTCAGCTAGAATCATTGTCTATGCTTATCTTGATAACATTAAAGACAACCCGTGTTTCTACAAGCTTAGACAGCACACATTGTACTTGGAAAAAGAGATGAAAAAAAATTTAGCGGGACATACCAGACCACGTGATACACCAAAAGACATACAAGGTGTCCCTTTAAGCAAGTAGAATGAACGTGCCTCAATAGCCTGTATGTCCGACATATAGTATCACGTTTTATGTTTTTTTCCGGACTTTACACAGCCAATATAGTGTGTGCATTCTTGCAAGTAAATCTACCTGACGCTTTCCCGAGCCTCATTGTGTCTTCTAATGTTTCTGATCATCCGTGTTTGCGGGAATTCATGGATGAGGTGTATTTGGCGGTTCGTTTCCCGCTTCGTTTTTTTCCGAGTTCCTTTTTTTGTTGCCGAGGAAACGGTTATACAAGGACTCTTCCTTCGAGCAATGTATCACTTTGTGCATGTTGGTTTACCGGGACATGACGTCCTGAAGAGAGTACGTAAAATGCCCCTCTCGGAATCTACAAAAAACATTTTTCTTTAAGCTACACACTGAGACATGATCGGTAAAAACATGTCTAAAGAAAAAGGGTATTTTCATTCCCACGTTTATCTGTTGCCTTCGTGATGCTCCTGGAATGATTGAGCATTGTTTCATCAACTGTAAAGATGCAATACTTTTTTTGGGACATCATGCAACGGACATTGAAAAAAAGTCTTAATTTGACGCCGCATTCAGTACGATATCTCAATCCACTGCCATTTGTTGATACACCCATAGATATGTTTATTTAATTAGATTACACAGCCTCTGGGAAACACGCATGATGGGCTGACATTGTGAATCTGTTGTTTCTGCTGAAGATAATATCAGTAGAACGACTGTACACCTAAAATAATTGTATGCCCGGATCGAGTTTGTGTCGGAGTGGCACTCACTCTTAGTGCTGTGCTGTTCATTGCCTTTTTCCAGTTATTTGTTGCTTAGATGTGTCGTATTATGATGTATTAGCTGTGTACAGCTCATGTACATAAAACGTCACATCATTGTAATAAATACCACGTGAAAAAAAATTGCCTCTATGGCTTAGGGGAAGCATGTCTGACCTACAAATGGTCATAGGTTCAATTCCCAAGTAATTGTCTCAATTTTCTTTTTAGCTAATTAATTTACTTAACATCCTTCCCATTTGAGGAATGCTACGACCTGGCCGTCACAATTTAACTCGTTTTAATCGTTTTCATTCCGCAGCTGAACATGTGGCGTCAAGTTTCCGACCAGTCGGGATTTTCTCCACATCCCAACGCCAACGACTACGACTCTTTGTCCGCTTAACGGGAGCTTTAAGCTGTCGCGTAGAAGAGAAATGAATAGGGCATGAATAAGAAGATTGGTCTTGATAGATTGCATGAACTTCTATATGAGCAGTCGGTAAGAGTGCATACCAGCAGGAGTCGTAGCGAGTGTTTCGCCTCCGTATCTGAAAATTTTCTTGTTAGTAGAGTTGCATCACTGTACTCGACAACAATGGCGGTTTGAGAAGAGGCCGTTCAGATTACAGAGAGATAAAATGGTGGATAATTTAAGAAATTATTTTAAATTCACGAAACGAAATTAACATTTAACGGGAACGACGATACCGACGCGACGACCCTTTATGGGAAAAGAGAAGCTCCCAAACGCCCGCGTTTTTTTTTTTTCTGTCTTCCCGCTTCGAGCGGACAAAAAAGAGCAGGTGCCATGAAATCGGGTGCTGAACCCACGGGGACTCGGACGCCCCCACCACGATTCGCCGCACAAAATGCCTTGTCCTGTCTACGGGGCGTCGACAAACGACGCCACACGCCGTCGCGTTGGAGACGTTGAAGGTGCTGGTACAACTCCTTGCACTCCGCTGCCGTTCTGTCATCGGCACGATCATTAGCAGCCGTCTCTGCCTTCGCTCGCAGTAGCCGGCCCGCTCCTGATGCGAAGCAAGGAAGCGGAAATGCAGGTGAAACTTCGAGGGAAGAAGCCAGATATAAGAAGCCTGCCTCGCCAAATAAAACCATTCTATTTACTCTATCATAACCAATTGGGAATAGACAAAAGTTCATACATTCTGCCAGCTAACCGCCGATCTACGCGCTCATATCACACCAAAAAAGTCCTGGATTTTTCGTGCAGGACGGACGCATTTAAAAATTCCTATTTTCCGCGCACTATTTGCGATTGGAATGCATTATCCGCCGACACAGTTGACTGCCCAACGGTTTCCTCATTCCTCTGCGCACTTGCGCGTAAGTCCTGAGTGACATGTGGCTCCCCCTCATCAAAATGACACTCATGTTGTAAATACTATCTTGTGTTTTTGTTTTTGTTCTGATTTATCATTCAGCGTCCTGTATCTTGTTTGCTGATTTTGCTGTTTTTGAATTTGTTGATTTGTGTTGTCCACTCCTGCCTAAGGCCTGATAATAAGGCTGGCAGTACCTGTAAAATAAATAAATAAATAATGCATCGTTATGGGAGGTACCATCGGCCACAAAAGTTTACGGAATGCGTTTTATCGTAAAAAAAAATGTGCAAGGGTTTTAACCTAGCTATGCCGAGCAGACGTGCGAAAGCATGTCTTTAGCCTGGTTGGCTCATGATTTTGCTTTGATGGGTCGTCGGCATGTCTGGCGACGATATTAGACTCAGGTTAACCTCTGATCGAGGTTAGGCTGTTCTGATCTGTTCGCATCGCAGGCGGAAGTTGATGAAGGCGACGATGTGCAAGGCACGCGGCGCGAGAGTGTGTTAATAATAATAATAATAATAATAATAATAATAATAATAATAATAATAATAATAATAATAATAATAATAATAATAATAATAATAATAATAATTGGTTTTGGGGGGAAAGGAAATGGCGCAGTATCTGTCTCATATATCGTTGGACACCTGAACCGCGCCGTAAGGGAAGGAATAAAGGAGGGAGTGAAAGAAGAAAGGAAGAAGAGGTGCCGTAGTGGAGGGCTCCAGAATAATTTCGACCACCTGGGGATCTTTAACGTGCACTGACATCGCACAGCACACGTGCGCCTTTTGCGCTTCGCCTTCATCGAAACGCTGCCGCCGCGATCGGGTTCGAACCCGGGTATACTGGCTCAGTAGACGAGCGCCTTAAGCACTGAGCCACCGCGGGGGGGGGTCTACATAAAGCGTCACAAAACCAAATTGTGGCGCACAGTAGACAACATAGAGAGCACAATGGAGAACCAAAAATGGTAGGATTAAATAGAATATAAGCATAAAGTTAGGAAATTTTGGTCGGAATATTTGGTAAATAATCAGAAAACAAAATAAGTAAGCAACAACATTAAGCAAGAACGTAAGGGTCTTCGAATAAGAGACAAAATTGTATGCTAAAATGAATGGTATATATAAAAAGTAAATAAAGAAAACACGAAAAAATATGCAAACCTGAATGTTTTATATAAACTATAAATGAAGCCATACAGATATAACAGAGATTCACAGGGATTCCCTAATTACGGCTTGTGTCAGCAATGCCGTAGCATTAGCAGCTGTTGGTTCATTTACCGGAAGTGACGTAAGTTCCGGTCGGGTGGAGTAATTTCTCTCCAGCCAATGGGGATGCTCTGGTGTCATGACGTCACTGCCCTCCAGCAAACTGGGGATATTGTGACCGGCAACGCATTTTAGTTCCATGAGGTTTTCAATGCGGCAACATTGAAAAGGTCACAGCCGCAGACACACGAGGGCGCTGCGGTAATACATACGAAACGTTATAGGCAATATATAAACAGTAGGTAGAGACAAGGGACGGCATTTCTCGGCTTTTCTTTGTGCATGAAACTCCGCTCCCTTCTCCAGCCTCCCCACAGCTGCACGGTACTTACTGCTTAGACACAGTGCGTCGACACCGGGCCGACAGGAAAACGACCCCCTCGTCCTGTGCCTTTCGGCGCCGTGGCGTTATTTTTAGCGCCTCTTCGCTTTCCGCGTATCGGAACGGAACGGACGGCTTTGACACATCGCAGGGGGCGCTGGCGTCGGGGACAGCTATCGGTGATTCACGCCCAAAGTGTCACACGGCTGGACGGATGGTGCTCTGCCCTCTCCGCAGCGCAGATATCGGTTGAGGAAACGCGGTGAAGCCGTCGTAGAAAGCGGACGATGCGGAAAAAGTACGTTCCGCCTCAAAAAACTTGCTGCGTTGCAGCCGGAGTTAATTGAAGCGTGATATACGGGTTGCGTCGCGTTTAAACGGAGACTAAGGACAACACTGTGCAACTTTAGTTCTCAGTAAAATGCGATTCCGTGGCTATTTTTGGTTAATGTAACTGTTTGTCCGGATGTTTGCCGGTGACTGTTTGCCGGGAAAATTAGATTTAAATCATTTCAAAATTTTCTCATTGCTGATTTTGAAGCTCGCAACGCCCATACCGAAAGGGGCTCTGTGATCACAGTTCGGAAGTGAATGACGGTATAGCGTAGCCTCAGAGATCCGTTTACTTGCAAATTCGACCTGTGGTGGTGTCGCCTGTATTTAATTTGCTGAATTTCTACAGCTGATAGAAGTTATGAGTTCAGTGAGAAATTTAGTTAACGTAGTGTTTTTGTGATCGTCCAAGAACCGTCTGGACTTCCCCTCCAGCCTATCCCGTTCAATCAGCTTGCTCTGTTCACCAGCTCATGCGGCCAGAAGGATGGTTTCGCAGGTGGTTGGGGTGTGCGTGTGAATGGGCGGGACACAGATGGGATGTAGTCATTCCCTGATGTCATGACAAAGCGCGTGTGTGCGTGTGCGGTAGGGGGGGGGGGGGGGGGGTCTTGCTCCGCAGGTGGCAGGATGCACAGCAATTACAGGGTAACTTCCAGCTGCATTTAGTCTACAGAATTGTTAAGTTGAGTTTATTGAAATTTCTGGCAATGCAATGCAGCTTTACCAAGGGGCCCGTGCAAAAGGGGAGAAAGAAGCAGTTCCCCTGACTAGGCTCCTGGCATCCTATAGGTGTCGCAACACAAGCAGCACAAGCAACCGATTTTGTGAAAAAAATGAAAATAACATAAAAGAACAGAGAAAACAAAAATTTTAAATAATGTTTACACGAGCACTGACCAGAATATGCAGGACGTTTCGTATAAGACTTTACACAAGTTTTAAAAATAGGCTTCCTCAATTAAAAGAGCAATTTTTCCGGCATAGCATTGAAAGCGGTATAGTACATTAGAGTACAGCTAAGACATTCTATCTAGAAGGCTGGTTAACTAATATTGAATGGTCAACTTTTTAACTATTACTATTAGGCTGACTAATAATTGAAAGGCGTGTAGCCCACCGTAAGTAATTCCCATTTCAGTTTTTAGAATTTCCGAAACGCAGCTACCCGGGCGTTGTGGCGAACAAATTTTGACTATTTGGATGAATTACGTCCACTGGAGAGGTTGCTTTGCCTGCAAGTTCCTCGAAAGCGCATGTATTTTGGCGTGATGTAGCCAGAATTGATTACGCCACAGCGCCGAGGGAAACCGCGTTTTCGATATTCTAAAGAAAAAATGATATGGATATTACTTACGATGGACTACATGCCTCCCAGAATTAAGGAGCCTAACGGTAATAGTTAAAAAGTTAACGATTCAATAGTAGTTAACTAGTCTATAAGTTCGCACATCTTAGTTGCATTCTGATGTAATATACACAGCTGACAATTCTATGTCGAAAAAAGGCTCTTCTAACTAAAAAATCATATTTTTCTAAATTGTGTGAAGTCATTAGCTGAAATATCCTGTATAGTCGCATCAACGGCAGCTGAAACGCCGTTTCGGGCAGCCTTCAATCTCCACGCACGGGTCGTAATTCGACGCTCCAGGAATCCTTCACAGTGAAAGTGAGAGACCATACGCGCAGACATTTGTGCATTCGCCGTAAACAAGTGAAGTTTGCTTCTAATGAAACGACGCACATTTACGCCATGTTCCTCAGAGCTTTCTATGCGTCTTCAAAGAGGGCGCTGTGAACCCACTCTTGACGCTAGCATCAAAATAGTTGCCACAATGACATCAAAACAATACCGTTTTCGCGGGGCTTGAAAACTCTCAAGCCATCTCGGACTTATGACATCAAGCTATAGCAAACACGGTTAGAGACAAACGGAGTGAACAATAAAAACAGGAATCCTTTTTTATCGCAAGGTTAAAATAGACGGAGGAGGGGTGCGGGTGGGTGAGGGGTAGGTACGTAAGATAATTTTGCGAGAAAAACGTTTCTTGTTTTTTTTTGTTTTTCTTTTGGGTAGGGCAGCTGGCAGAATAGAAGTTTTTTTTTTTTGCGTGAGGAGAAGGGCGCTATTTATAGCTATCATGGAGTCGGATATGCACATGGCCATCTATCTCAAGTGCCATTGCCCGGGCCATACCCAACTCTACTTCCCCTATACATATACTCGGACTCAAACACACATCAAAACATGCGTCGGCACGTACGCAAAAAGCCCGCCAACACTCCACGTGTCTCAGAGTACGCTATATATATAGATCCTGCTCGTAGCGCTTCCACGGCTCTTCCCGACGTATACTAAGTAAGGCAGGCTATAAACGGGTGCAGCATGGTCGGCTCTAGTAAGGAACGGCACTTGGCCTTCGCCTCTTCGCTGTTTTCTGCCGGCCGAAGAAAGAGGTGGAGGAGGACGATGCCGTTATAAGCCTGTTGGGGCCTCGTCTTCGCCATCGGCAGCGATGCTCGTTAGCCTGGTTACACCGCTCAAGTCGAGTAGAGTCTTGAGCACGTCCTCACTCACGGATGAACTAAGCGACGACTCCCACAGAGTGTCACTGCTAACGGCCACGATAAAACGTTTTTTTTTTTCGATCTTCTGCTCATAGCGCGGCGACGAGGACCCATGCGGTTCTTCAAGCTTTCACGCGTCACAGGTCTGTTCCGAGGAGGGTGTTTTTTAGCGGAGACAGAGAGAGAGTAGGCCCCTAACAAAAATATCTTTAAGCAGTCTATAGACCGTCAGTATACTTCTGTCTATAGTCTTACGGCTATCTATATACAAACCCTAGAGAACAGTCTACAGGCAAAACAAATTTTATAGACAGTCTATAGACAAGCTATAGATTTATGGTCATACACTTTTACTAGACTTTTGTCTATAGACAGTCTATAGACTATAAATAGACAAAAATAAATGTCTAAAGGAAGCCAATAGGGTCTATAATAATAATAATAATAAATAATAATAATAATAATAATAATAATAATAATAATAATAATAATAATAGTTTATTTCCATCACCATGCAGTGTTGGAGGGCATACTGAAGAAGTTGGCGCGGAAAAACGAGGACAAGCGAGACAAACAAAGACGAGCGCTACTCACAACTGAAGGTTTATTCCAGACAATGCTCGAATAAATAGTGAAACCAACAAGAACAAAAACAAACAAACGTCATGAACACCACAAGTTACCCCGTGAATCCCAATGATTTGGTTAGGAACAGATACTCCCTATCAGAGAAGCGGACGGAAGTCTGACTAATGCACTTATCGCCACTGATGCGCATATGAAAGGCTTCCATGAGCTCCCGCGTGAGTTGCTCCCTGTGCCTGAATAGGATGGTCGTTTTTTCAAAAAGCGGTTTACACTGGATTTTCTTTTCCTTGTCGTTTGTAATGCACGTGCGGCAATGTTTAGGGAGGTTATCAAGAGAATCTCCCCCAAGCAATCTTCGGTGCTCTCCTAATCTCTCGTTGACGCATCGTCCAGTTTGGCCGATGTATAGAGCGCCACACGACAACGGCAATCTGTACACAACCCCCCTGGCACAGGTAACGAACGGGGCTTTGTGTTTGATGTTGCATTCATTTCTTGTTTTTCTTGTTTTTCGTACCGTTCTTTCGCCTCCTTCTTCCATCCGTTTGTGCACCTGTGAACAGATTGCTCCCAACTTCCGAGGGGCGGAAAACACAATCGGAATTTGATAACGCCCGGCAACATTTTTCAGTCCATGCGCCAATCTGTGCACATATGGTATGACTGCAAAATTTTTTTGACGCTCTTTTTCCCGGAGTTTAGGTCGCGACCCATCCTTGACCCACCTTACCAATCTTCCACAAGCTTCCACAATTATATGCTGAGGGTACCCGCTTTCTTTCAGCCTCTTCACCTGGGACTCGACGCTTTCCTTGATAGCATGTGAGCAAGACTTGGTGATGGCCGCTTTTAGACAGGAAGTGACTATCCCGTTCTTTATGACTTTGGAGTGACCAGATGAATAATCAAGCAACGCTTTTTTGGCCCTAGGGTGGTATGCCCAACAAACATGTTTGGGGCGAAAATGCAAAGACAGATCTAGGAACTGGAGCCTTCCATCTCTTGGTACTTCTACTGTGAAATTGAGACCAGGGCCGCACTCCTTAAAAAGATTTAGCACATTGACGACGGTGCGTTGCAGGTTGGGTTCAGAAGACAACACTAAGTAGTCATCAACATACCTACATGCCTTCCAAATTATCCCTCCTGATTTCTTTTCTATGGCTCTGTCCACCTTAGCCAGAAAAATGTTGCTTAGGATGGGGGCTATGCGAGACCCGATACAAACACCAGTTCGCTGTACGAAAAATTTCCCGTTCCACCCTATGACCGTTGCTTTGAGATAAAACGTGAGTATCTCCAAAAAAGACCCAACAGATACACCACATCGGGACACGAATGCGGCCTCGTCGTTGTGCTCCATAATGCATTCCTGGACACTTTTTATCATCTCGTTACTTGGCATTGAATAGTACAAGTCCTCAATGTCCACGCTGAAAGAGGTACACTGTCCTGGGTTGCTGTTGCTGAGTAGACTCACCACTGCCTCAGAATTTGCCACCATGAAAGGGTCCTCCACGCTTAGGCTTCCCAGATGTTTCTGAAGGTACATGGCCATCAGTAATTGCCACGTGTTCCGCTCGGACACGATTGCCCGGAACGGTCTTCCTTGCCGTAAAAAATGCGGCTAGATGAGGGTCTTGAGCTTTCTTGATGCCGTTGGAGGACCCTTTCATGGTGGCAAATTCTGAGGCAGTGGTGAGTCTACTCAGCAACAGCAACCCAGGACAGTGTACCTCTTTCAGCGTGGACATTGAGGACTTGTACTATTCAATGCCAAGTAACGAGATGATAAAAAGTGTCCAGGAATGCATTATGGAGCACAACGACGAGGCCGCATTCGTGTCCCGATGTGGTGTATCTGTTGGGTCTTTTTTGGAGATACTCACGTTTTATCTCAAATCAACGGTCATAGGGTGGAACGGGAAATTTTTCGTACAGCGAACTGGTGTTTGTATCGGGTCTCGCATAGCCCCCATCCTTAGCAACATTTTTCTGGCTAAGGTGGACAGAGCCATAGAAAAGAAATCAGGAGGGATAATTTGGAAGGCATGTAGGTATGTTGATGACTACTTAGTGTTGTCTTCTGAACCCAACCTGCAACGCACCGTCGTCAATGTGCTAAAACTTTTTAAGGAGTGCGGCCCTGGTCTCAATTTCACAGTAGAAGTACCAAGAGATGGAAGGCTCCAGTTCCTAGATCTGTCTTTGCATTTTCGCCCCAAACATGTTTGTTGGGCATACCACCCTAGGGCCAAAAAAGCGTTGCTTGATTATTCATCTGGTCACTCCAAAGTCATAAAGAACGGGATAGTCACTTCCTGTCTAAAAGCGGCCATCACCAAGTCTTGCTCACATGCTATCAAGGAAAGCGTCGAGTCCCAGGTGAAGAGGCTGAAAGAAAGCGGGTACCCTCAGCATATAATTGTGGAAGCTTGTGGAAGATTGGTAAGGTGGGTCAAGGATGGGTCGCGACCTAAACTCCGGGAAAAAGAGCGTCAAAAAAATTTTGCAGTCATACCATATGTGCACAGATTGGCGCATGGACTGAAAAATGTTGCCGGGCGTTATCAAATTCCGATTGTGTTTTCCGCCCCTCGGAAGTTGGGAGCAATCTGTTCACAGGTGCACAAACGGATGGAAGAAGGAGGCGAAAGAACGGTACGAAAAACAAGAAAAACAAGAAATGAATGCAACATCAAACACAAAGCCCCGTTCGTTACCTGTGCCAGGGGGGTTGTGTACAGATTGCCGTTGTCGTGTGGCGCTCTATACATCGGCCAAACTGGACGATGCGTCAACGAGAGATTAGGAGAGCACCGAAGATTGCTTGGGGGAGATTCTCTTGATAACCTCCCTAAACATTGCCGCACGTGCATTACAAACGACAAGGAAAAGAAAATCCAGTGTAAACCGCTTTTTGAAAAAACGACCATCCTATTCAGGCACAGGGAGCAACTCACGCGGGAGCTCATGGAAGCCTTTCATATGCGCATCAGTGGCGATAAGTGCATTAGTCAGACTTCCGTCCGCTTCTCTGATAGGGAGTATCTGTTCCTAACCAAATCATTGGGATTCACGGGGTAACTTGTGGTGTTCATGACGTTTGTTTGTTTTTGTTCTTGTTGGTTTCACTATTTATTCGAGCATTGTCTGGAATAAACCTTCAGTTGTGAGTAGCGCTCGTCTTTGTTTGTCTCGCTTGTCCTCGTTTTTCCGCGCCAACTTCTTCAGTATGCATTTCAACCAACTCGCCCAACTTTCTGCTCTCCTAAGTGTTGGAGGGGATGGGGATAAAAGCGGTTAACGCTTGACAAGGTCCCCACCCCCGTACAGCAAGTGGGCAGTGGCATGCGACGGCACTTCACACAATCACCAATTAGACGGCACTTCACAAAAAAAAAACACAATGACCAATGTGTGTAAAAAATCAATAAGGGTTAAAGCAATAACGATAAAAGCAACAACAAGAAACAAAGAGCTCTGTTATAAAGATTGTAAGAAGAGCAATGTTCAAAGCATGAATACTAGAAAAATGTGGCTTCAAAAATAAAGTAGTCGAGGAGGTCAGAGCTGCTAATGTTTTCTATATCAATATTTGCAGCGATTAATCTATTCAGAAGTGAGGGAAGTTGAAATGTTACCATTTGGCGTCCATAGTTTGTTCTCACTACAGGTGTCTATAGGTGTTCTCACTACAGACTGTCTATAGACCGTATTTGTAAGGAGCGTTCGCTGTTGCGGAAGGCATGCTCAGCTTTCGTTCCATTCTTTGAGTAAGATGCGGCCGCATGCACAGTTTAGGCATAGCCGTACTTGCAGCACAAACTTTGGACTGCAAGGGTGCCAAAAGGGGGAGAGGGAGGAGGGGAGGCGGAGAGGAAGAGAGCAGAGAGGTAATATGTGCTAGTTAGGCCATGGGTGTGAGAGTTGGAAATTGATAGTTTCATCATCATTATCAGCAGCAGTACAGCACCCAGGCCATACAGCCTTTGTCAAAAGCAAAGATCTGAAGGGGCTTCATTCTAAGCGGCGTAGAGAAACTCTTGCAGCATCTGTGGAAGTCGTGACTTTCAGAGTTGCTAATGAAAAGCGTTCAGCTTAAGTTAAGGACAACGCAGTGAGCTATGGAAAGAAAAATGATAGGTGTATAACGTTAAGAGAGCGGCCGGGATGGTTGAATGAACAAATGCGGTTTAATGACATCCTAGTCGAAATAAAAAGGATGAAATGGGCTTGGGGCAGGGCAAGCAATGCGAAGGCAAGATAACCGCTGCTCCTTAAGGGTAACTGAGTGGATTCCTAAAGAAGACAAGTGTACCAGGGGGTGGCGGGAAGTTAGGTGGGTGGATGAGATTAAGTTAGAGGCGATGCGGTGGCCTCATCTGCCAAAGGACAGGGTTAATTGGAGAGACACTGGAGACGCCTTTGCCCTACAGTGGGTGTAGTCAGGCTGATGATGATGAGTGCGACAGTTAGTTTTGGCTTCAAGAACTTCAGAAGAAAACACTTCGTGTCCTATACTTTTAAGAAAGGCTGTAAGTCTTCAGTACGGCAAAAACCAGGGCCCCTTTCACTAGCACGCCTTTGTGCCAGCATTGGCTGCTCTATCTTTCTAGACTTCATATAATCTCACCTCAATAGCCGATTCTTCGCAGCCTCTGGCGACGTATCCCTTCCATTCCAATCTCCTTATCGACCGTCGGCATGCAGCGGTTCTCCGCACTGCATGCAGGTCGAAACAGTTAGATGCATCGGCGTCTAGATGTTTCCAGCGTAACTGCTTGCGAGAGAAATAGATGGAGAGCTACAAGGGTTTATTTTAGTACTGTCCCACATAGCTGCACTGAATCTATCTAGCCTTGGAATTCTCACAAATTATTATCAAAAAGCCCTGCTGTCTTTTTTTTGTCTCAGTAGTTTTTCTGTGCGCGCATAACTGAACGTTTTCTTTCATATTGCTTCTGTAGCTGCCGAGTCACTAACAAAAGGATATTGAAAGCGTGCGCTCGGGAACAAATCTACTGCAGCGCTCCCTTCCTACCCAGTCGGCTGGTAGTGATATAAGCGGAGGGAGCATGCACTTTCCATTACACTCGCAGGCGCGGCACTTTCCATGCACTTTTCATTGTGGAATGCGATAGGATTAGATTTCACCTTTGTTGCAGCTTCCGTTGTTACTTCTATGTGTGTTTGCCTCAGTTTCTTTCTAGGGGCCGCCAATCGCCATATTCGGACAGTTAGATGTTGTATAAGGGACCGCATATGCTGTGGCTGTGTCGAAATTCTCATATATCACATTTTTGAGTGAATTTTGATTTCGATTCTCTATCCAGGTTGCTGTCCAGAACGTCGGCCGCTCACAGTCAGGTGAGCAGTTTGTGATGACTTCACAAGGTCACGTGGCGTCTCTCGCCCAATCAGCAAATTTCCCCTCGCACATCGGCGGTGTTTGGTGGGATACTGTAATGCTATCGCATTGAAAGAAAAAATATGGGAGTACCCATAAGGGACTGAAAGAGGGTATCACTGGTGTCGGCATTTTCGGTTGGAAGCGATACTTGGGCTATGAGAGACCGTGTAGTGGAGGGCTCCGGATTAATTTGTACCCCCCGGGGTTCTTTATCCTGCGCTGACGTAGCGCAGTACACGAGTGTCTTGCTTGTTACCTCCATGGAAACGCGGCCGCCACGGCCGGGATTGATCCCGCATCCTTGGTCGCAGCTGCCGAGCGCACAAGCAATTGAGCCACCCTAAACAATCTTCTGGTTAACACCCCTGCCTTTCCTCTTGCTCTTTACCTCTGTCTCTATGGATTAGAAAATACATGCTATGGAATGACATCGTCGCTCAAATCAGAAGGAGGAAATTGATTTGGACGGGTTATCTAACTCAAAGAAGATGCAAAAGATGTTTTGATAGTGCAACGCAGTCAATAACAAAGGAAGGAAAATGCACTTGTGATTATGGAATTTATTGGGAGCATAGTTGCTGCGATTATGGCAGAGCACCACTGATCGGCGGTCATTGATAGAAACCTATTTCATGCAGAAAACGTAACCTTCCTGATGATACCGATTGTATAGCATTAAAGGAGGGTCTTCGAAGTAATGAACTGAACTAAGCTATAAAAACTGTTTTTATTTCCTTCATTGGAATGCAGAGTTGTAACCAAACCGGACTTCCTGATCATTCCTGACTTTTGTTCTGAATCTAGCAGGGAGTGTGCGTAGAATGCCGTTCTCCGTAAAGGTGGGTTTAAACAAGGTCTATAAAAGTATAAAAAGGGGACCGGTCTGTAAACTCGGTATACAGGGAGGTATAAAAGAGGTAGAAGAATGTATGTATAAACAACTTGACTGGAAACCATGAAGAAATATAATAGCATTAAAAGCGCCAAATCCCATCAGGTCTCTCGGCAAGCGAACTCCAAGAAACTCGGCTTTTCTATAAACTGCGTCTTCGGGAAGGGCCGGTCATCCAAGCACGTGCCACCTGGGAGGGCGCTTATGCCTCTCTTAACTTGTCTTAACTGGCGTCGCTAATGTACTTAACCCCGTGACCTGACCTGAATGGCGCGCCATGTGTCAGGAACGTTAAAGACAGAATCTCCGAAAAATCGTAAAAAAAATTCCAGTGCTAACGAAACACTTCGTGCTAGCGACGCCTTAGCCATTATAGAATACGGGGTAATAATGGCCCTTAGGAGTCTAACCACGGGTAAGTAACTAGGTCGACGTAAGATCCCGGTAATTGGGGCACAAGCGATAAGGACGCATTAAAACCAACGCGTTGCGGGTCGACTCGCGAAGACCGCAGCAAGATCGTACAGGTTTTGTGGGAACGCATTAGGATACAAAGCACGCCATCGAATTACTCGTCCAGAAGTAAGCAAACAGGGGAGTAGCGCCGGGATAATATCTCGCTAATCAGAGCATGTTCAGCGGGGCCGTATTGAGGCTAGCCAGGCGTGGTGGGTGTCTTAATAAAGGCTCCCTCGAGGTCTGGTGACCTATATGTATTGAATGATGAGTAAAAACAAAATCCACCCGTATCGCGCTCGAGCAACGGGTTTTTGTTGTTGCTATCTATCCCTCGTTTCTCGCCGTCGGTGTTACGGGCTCGGAACCGCGCAGATAAAAACCATACACTCGCTGCCTGAATCAACTTCAGCGATCCTCAACCCTGCCCCAGTTTCACAGCAACAGAAGAAACGAGAGAAACTCAATCATACAGCCTTTAAATAAAACGGCGCTCTCAATGCTGTCTTCCTTTTTTTCCCCTCATTTCTTCCCACCGCGTTCACATAGGTAACAAGATCAGCGTTGCAAAAGGAAAACAGCAGCAGAGCGTTTACGAATGAGCGATGTTCATTACTGACACCACGTCCGCGTACTCCTCCATTCTCGAAAGGAATGGAGTCTGGGAGGAGTGCGCAGATTTACGACCCGATTTTTATCCCATTTCGGGAAAAGTTTCCGCGAGGCCTATATTAAGGTCATTGACCCAGTTTCTTTTTTTCACCAAAGCTATAGCGGCCCGCCAGGAACGGATGGACGGAAGCGACGACAACGACAACTATATACGCGGGAGCAAAAGTGAGCGCGGAAACGCAGCGAACGAAGAAAGGGAAAAGGGAGAGATAGAGAGAGATAGATGAAGTGGAAAGAGAGGAGGAGGAGGAGGAAATGATCTGGTAGCGTTGGGCAATGAAAAATTAGCGACAAAAAAGAAAAGATAAACATGAATGGTTGCCTCTATCAATATACAGGCCGATGAGATGGAATCTTTATATAAGCAGGAACATCGTGGAAAGACTTGTACAGGCGGAAGGAAGAAAGGATCTAGAAACGTAATGAATGTTCAGCTTTGGAAGAAGGGCAGAATCCTACGTTGAAAAAGCCAGCCGGATGGCCGGCACGTTCGGTGCTTGGCAAGTTTCCAGGACCTAAAAAGGAACTGGGGATGGGGAGAGTGGATTTCTGTCTTGAAACCGACGAGCTTCCCCGTTTGAGCATTCGGGAAGACTAGGGAGAGAAGAGGGGCGCGAGTGGTCTGGACGGTGCTCTGCTTAGTTGAGCGGAGACATGGAGGTTGGGGGGGGGGGGGGGGGGGGAGGAGGGAACGTAGAATCGGGTTTCTGTTTTGCGATGGTTTGTGGGGCGCTTGGGCGGTGCGAGATATTTCACCGAAAGCGAAAGATAGATGCCCGGAAAGTCCCATTTTTTTCTTTCTCAGAGATGCTGTGCAGGAGGCCCAGCAGGGGACAGGCTGGTTGGAAGTCTTGCTGGGTCCGGAGGCAGCTGGAGTAGTGATCGCATTCAGGGCTCCTCCTCCCCCTCTCCACGGCGTCGTACAAGCTTTGCGTGAATATATTCGCTTTGAAGACAAGCAGCAGGACATGAAGGGAAGCGCAGCCGAGGGGCATCTAAGATCGATGCCAAGCGTTTCCCCTGCGTCTCCTCACACTTCCCTGTTTCAGTTTGGAAGTGGGTCGCCTTCTTCGAGCAGAGTATTGGAGAAAAAGGCCCAAGTCCAGTAAGCTCGAGGAAAGAAATCGGGACGACAAGCAGCAACATATCTCAGGCCACTGGAGGAATTCTAGGTCAGACTAAAGTTTACAGCGACGCGGTAGATAGGCAGAGAAGTCTTCGGGAGTTGGGAGTATTGGTTTTGTAAACAGATCTGCAGAAACCGAAGAAGATTCAAGATGCGTCTGCTGCCGTTAACCAGGCCGCAGTGCCTTAGTAAATACACACGGGGCCATGGATTTGGTTCTGTACCACAAGGTCTATTTGCTTGCTTCGCGCGCTCTATTGTGAACGCAGTCGTGACTATTTTGACTGCTTTCGATGCGTTTATGTGACACTTGTTGCTCAGCATGACCAGTCCTGTCTCTTATTGCGCTTTAGGGAATTAGACTATTTTTATGGGAAATGTCTTTACGCTTACTTATTCAGCGTATTTTGTTCACCAAAGCCCCAAGGACGCCCTTATCGTGTTTTTCTTTGACCGCGAATTTTAGTTGACATTGTAGATCTGGCACTGATTTAAAAATTGCTGGTGGTTTAGCTCTGAATAACCCTGGTCGAAAGCGAAAAGCTGCATCTCCCTGGCTACGTTTGTAGTCGAGCGACTGGCGGTTTTCATAGCCATACTGACACACACACAGTAGTAGGCATTTTTTTATTTGTTAAACATCTTGGTTTCTTCGAAACGACATAAAAGGCGCTCACACAAGACAGTATATATTTAATTTAGCTTCGGTGATAATTACAACCGTATTATTGCTCGTTGTATGCGGAGATATGGAAGCAAATCCGGTTCCAAACGACGCGCAAACCCTGCAGATAATTTCAGAAAGCTAAATTGAAAAAGAAATTGCTTTTTTATCGGAGAAACGAAATAACGCAATGTAAGATAGACGTCGTTTCCTATTCTTAAAGCCTACTTCCATTTTCCTTCGCTTACGGCGCAGTTCGGGTGTCCACCGAGATATGTGAGACAGGCGTCATTTTCTTGTTTGACCTCTAGCTACATTCACGGTCAAACTTGCGGCCGCGCTGACGGCTCGAAAAGGTGTCGTAGTGAATTTTTCCGCTTCAATATCCAAGGAAAAGCCGTGAAGTCTAATGCAGATACTCGTATGGGAGCAAAATGCCGCCGAAAAGCGGATGCCGCTCTTGTTTTCAGCTGACATATCTTTGAAAAACTTGAGAGCACTGCAGAGACTGCATTGGAGAAATAAGAAAGCATTAGTGTTTGCCGCGAGGATGGTGGCTCCCATTCGACTTTGGTAGCTCTTGTCCATATGACGTCATATGGAATGTTCTAGAACTATTTGAAAACCTGCAAATCATCCTACTTTTCTGACACCGACATGCAGGGCTCCGTTTTTTGCTTTACTCTGATTGCTTGTTGGCGTGACGTCACACCCCTATGACGTCACACGGTTTTCACTAATTAGCCAATCAATTGCCATCGTTTACCAGTACCATTAATTACATCTAGCAAATTATCACAATTAATTAACGCTGTTCTTTATCCCTGTTAATTACCATAATGACGTAGTAGCATTAAACAGTGTAACTGATTAGTGTTATTAGTTACGCTAGTTAATTAGGACAGTTATTTAACCTAATGTTAATGACCAATGACTAATCGACTGACTCGATATCGTTTAATCACTTACTTTATATAATTCACCACAATATACTCTTGCTTCCATGTTTTGCGGACACATTTTGCGGACACTTCGGGCCGACAAAGCCGTGTAATGCTTTCGCATTAATAAGCACGCACAGGCTGGTCAACTTCTAAAATGAACTGCACCGTATGTTGGATACTTGACAACTAACGAGCATGCTCAGGCAGCGTGGCGAGGTGCCATGACTCTCAGTTCCTTTGCACGCGAGGAATAACGTTGGCGTATACCACTCTTGTGCGCCACTGTGCGCCGCTGGGATTTAACTTCTTCAAGAGCGCATGTGTTCCCCTTGTATGTGGACGTTCCCGTAGCCATATTTGGTCGTCAAAATGGCTCGATAGCGGGGCCAAGTGACGGGTCTCTTCTTTTTAAAATGAACTTTACAGTGTACCTGTGCGAAAGCGCTTGGAGATTATCGCGTGCTTAACGCATAGGACAAGAAAACGATGCTTTAGATTGTGGGGTACTGAGTAGTGGAGAAGGAGAAGAGATCCGCGAGCGATGAAATATTATAATGCACGCTGCCAGTTGCTTCCGAAAAATATAAGCGCAATTATTTTTTAATGACACAGAAGACGCTGTATCTGTTCGGGTTCCCGCATGTGAATAGCATAAACGACTTACTATAGTGTATCCAAATCCCCATCTTCATTTGTTCAAAGTACTCCAAAAAAAAAAAATAAACTGTTCACTTGAGAGTGACTACAACCGCGCTGTGGAGAAAATGAATAGGAAGGGGGGGGGGGGATGTAGAGAGAGACAAAATAACGCTCAAGAGCAGGTCTGCTAAACAATTTTTGACCACCTTGGCTTCGTTAACTGGGACTCGCTACTCACTGGCTTTTTTTTTTGTTCTAAGCCCCAGAAATCTGGACAAGAGCTTCTAGTTTGCGGTGCTGCCACTACGTGCTGTATGGCGCTGATCATCAAGAATTACGGTGGGAATTTGATTGTTTGCCACGCCCCGTTGACTCCCTGTGGCCGTCAATACTTTTCGGTGCGAGTGCAGTAAGTATTTTAGAGGTAGACAGTGAAGCGCGTAACAAGAGTATGCTATTAGTATCGACTACTTCGCGCCCCATTTCAAGTGAGGCTTTAGTTTTCTCTTCATTAGAAATGAAAATATTCCCTTTGAATTACGCGGTGTTCTCGACTAGCGGCCGAAAGATGGCGCGAGCTGGGGATGTCTAGGAAAGCTGGACATGCGCCTACATGGACATGTCCAACATTTTTGGGGAAATTTTTTAAATATTGGAAAATTGTGAGGTACTGCTGTGAAAATACGGAAGGTAATAGTCGATGCTTACGGTGTGCAGCAAAATATTTTGAAGTTTTTTCACCGTTCGCATCGAGCAGTTCTGACTGGCATAGAAAACCAACGGTGAACGCTTCTGACAATAGTAAAAACGTTAACAGGAAAAAAAAATGCAAGTTTGCCGACAGAAAATCTGCGGACATATCGATCATTCATAACGAAATCTTACGATATAAAAAAATTGCGTTCATAAACTTTTTTCAGCCCAAAATGCTTTTGTACAGAATTGTTGAGTATGTGCGCGGCCGCCGAGGCCGGGATTCGTTCCGCGAGACCTGGAGCTAAGCGTCCAAACCTTACGAAAGAGAGTGAAAGATACAAGAATTGCGGACAAAGAAGCAAGAAAGAGAAGAAGAAAGTTCGAAGAACAGAAATAAAGCAAGGAAGAATGGCAGAAGGAAGGAAAGAAGAAAGGAGGGCAGAAACAAAGGGAGAGAGAGAGACGAGATCAAGAGAAGAAAAAATGACAATGAATCGATACAATAAAAATAAAATCAAAGAAGGAAATCGAGGAAGGAACGAACCCTAGGAAGCAAAGAGAAAAAAAAGAAACAACGAAGACAAAGGAAAGTACGGGAAAGAAAGGATCAGAGGGAAAAGCAGGGGCCCGTCAAAAAAGCAAGCGAGAAAAAGAAAAAGAAGATAGAGAAAGGGACAGAAAGAAGAAGAAAAAGGCAACAAAGGCAGTGGATCTGCGAGGAAGGGACATTGGCCGTAAACGCAGCGAGGGAAACTGAGTCGGCGGCGAGGGGCATTCCCATAACGAGCACCACCGCCGCCGCTGGTCCCGAATTCGCCAGTGAGGAAGCGTGCAGCAGCTGCAAGGGTTAAACGATCCGTTTTATTGCCTCAGAGCGGCCGGCGGCGTGAAACTAGAGAGCGCTGGACGGCGACTCCCTGGAGTTCGTCTCCATTGGCGCGAGAAGTGAATTTTGCGCAACGCTATTCGAACTGGGGCGAGGTGGTCGATAGCGGATGCTTGTGACCCCAAAGCGTAGCAGAATCGAAGATGACCAGCAGGAAACGGACGGAGGGGGGTAAAAAAAGGAGGGGAAGATGGATGAGGTTTCTGTGATGTGGGAGTAGATTAGGGAAAGATGGATTAGCTGGGGAGAGGTCGGCGCCGGCATGTCAAAGGGTAAAGATAGGAGAGATAGAAGAAGTCCAATGGAAAGAAAACACTACGCTGCATCTGTTGCATCCGGGATTGATCTAGGCCTCGACTCCAGGGGTAGCTACTACTCTGTAGAGCTAGGTCGCATGTGCGTTGCGCAAAGAGAGATAAGAAGTAGAAGTATAACAATCAACATCTTCCCGAGGGAAGCAACACGGGTTCATAGGAAAACTGAGTTGGTTTCTCAAATTATCGTTTAAATTTTTTTTTAAATTTACTGCCTGCATGACAGTGTTAATTGCAATGATTCCTTTATCGGCACTGCACTAGACCTAGATCAGCTCCGACATGAAGCATAAAGCAAAGTGAACAGCGAACTTAAGACGATCAGCACATTGGGTGCCGCGTGTGCCGAACATTTTCCTGTGCTATCATAATCACCTGGTTGCAGTTTGGTCCCAAATCTCCTTCCGTGCCTTAAACAAGTTTCGTCAACCCAAGTCTCTTCTTCTTGCCTTCCCTATTGTGCAGATGTGGTCTGCAGTATCCATTGCGGTTGCTCACTGGGCAAGGCGTTGAAGTTCTGAACACGAAGTCGTGGGTTTGATCACAGCTGATCACGAAATGCAATACTTCCAGCATATTGACGTTGCGGTGCTCGGCAAAGAATGCCAAGTGGCCGGCATTAGTTCGGATATTTCCAGTATGGCATAGCTGATGGCGGAGTGCAGTCTGGCACGATGAAATCCATCATCATCACCGTCATCATCAGCCTAACTACGTCCATTGCAGGATAAAAGGCTGTCCCATATCCCTCAAATTAACCCTGTCCTTTGCCAACTGCGGCCACCTTATCCCTGCAGACTTTCTGATCTCATACGCCCGCCCGACTTTCTGCCGTTCCCTGCTATGCTTGCCTTCTCTTGGACTCCACTCTATTATCATATGTCGTCGCCGGCTATCTGGTCTTCGCTTTGCATTCCCTGCCAATGCCCTTTTCTTCTTGATTTCTATAGGTTATCATTAACTACGATTTGTTCCCTGACTCGGCCATTCTGCTCTCTTGCTGTCTTTTAATGATAGATCCATCATATCCTTAGTTGAAGTTCGACGCTTTCGTCTACCTGATTCTTTCTACGCCGTAGTGTTAGTACCGGTAAGACACAGCTGTTTAGAACTTTCCCCTTCCAGGATATAGGTAATCTGCAATTTATCACATGTGAGTGCCTGCCAAAGGCACTTCACCCCATTCTTATTATGCTAGTCATTTCACTGTCGTGGTTCAGGTCGGCGGTCAGTACCCGTCCTAAGTAGATGTACCTTACGCTTACTACTTTCAAAGCTTCACTGCCTACCGTGAACTGCTGTTCCCTTCCGAGACTGTTGAGGTTTACGTTTAGATTTTTTAGAGCCACCGTTCAGATTTCTTTGTCTAGGTCCTCGATCATACTTTGTAATTCGGCCATTGAGACACTTAGCAAGATAATGTCATCGGCAAATTAGAGACTGCTAAGATGTTCTCCATCAGCTTTAATCTCGAATTCTTCCCAATTCATTCCTCTAAATACCTCCTGAAAACACGCGGCGACTATTAATGGAGAGATCGCGTCTCCTTGCCTGCAATGTTCAGCAAAGTTTAGTTACATCCTTCTCTGCAGCCTTCCATGTCACGTAAGCAGTGGGAACCAACTGTGGAAACACCGTGACTTCCACTCCGTGTCGGAAAGCTATCAATACTCCAAACCGAGGTGACATATGTGGCCGTTGGCACAGACTCAACGAGTGGCGTGCGATGTGGAGTGGGATGTGTCAAGAGTAGGGTGGAGAAGGGACAGGGAAAAAGAGAGGGTGACACTTTTTTCTCCAAGAAAGATGGAGAAGCGTCCGTTTTCTGCAGCGAGTTTCAGGCTGTTCTTCTTCTGCGGAGCTATTGGGTCAGTGCTGACGTCACAAAAGTGCCAGCACGCCTTCAACGCCGCCTCTCGTAGAGCCAGTGTTGTGGCAGCGCGCGCACCGCAAGCCGTCGGAGGCTCTCCGGAATCTAGGTCACAACGGGGTCAACTGGGCGACACGCTGCGAGCCCCGCGCACACGCAGCCACCCTCGCCAACACGGAGGGCGGTAACGATGGGAGCAAGACTGCGGGACGGGACTCGAGTCTTCGCGGTTATGAGTGTGTGTGTGCGTGCGTAAGCGCGGTATCTGTGCGTGAGAGAGCTTGGCATCGTGCCTGGCTCAGAGAGAGATTGGGCAGGCCACTCGGCAAGACGATAGTTTCTCGTAGTAGGAGGAGGGGCTGGATGGGGGTCGACAATGCACTTAACGCCGCGGGACGCAGGAAATGAAGGAAAAAAAAAAGAATGAGCAGAAAGACTTCGGGCTGCTGTGCGAGGGTCGCCTTTTATGGAGCCGCTGTGTGGAGTTGATTCTTCTACAAATTAGGAGGGACGGTGGAAGTTCAAGAGGCGTTCGCCCAATGCGACACGAACTTCAGCGTCAAGTGTGAAGGGCGTCAGGTTGTGTCAGGGGGGTCACGGTCGAGATTGAGCGATTTAAAGGGGTCACGGGACCTATTGGGCCCATTGCTTGGGCACATCACCCAATAGTACAGACAATTAATGCCCCATTAATGGCCATGAGCAAGTAATGATGACCAGTAAGTCATGCGACTTCTGACAGAGCATGTGATGTGACCATGTTATGTGTTGACCTCATCTCGTGCGGACTATTACTAGATCTTCGGAAGGGGAGGGAGTCAAACAATAACAGCTGACGCCCTAAAAGAATTAAGCGTGCTTTTATGGTACATTGCAGCGATGGGAAAAGCAAATCTTCGTAATCTAAAATTTAAAACGTAACGTAATTTGAAAGTATTAACAGAACTATACATGATCACCATGGAACAGAATACACGGAGATGCACATAAAACATACAAGAGAGCGCATACAAAAGGAATGCAAGCATGGTAACAAAATAATAGAGACGGATTATTCTATTTGTTTATTTTTATTTTGAACCTCAAGGGTCCCTGGCGGGACATTACATGAGGGGTATAGCTATAACTCAAATCCGCAATTGCTCGGTATAGCCATAACTCCGAGAAAAACGTGCTCGCGGAATGAAACAGGATTACTTAATAATGCAGTTAAATCAGGGTGATCATTCCCGAGTAATATGACGCAGCGAGGTACCGATGAATTGAAAGCTTTTGTGCGTCCCGAAATGCATGAAAAACTAATACGATTATGCAGGCGTTTAGAAGTGCTCTTTGATTTTGCAAGTGCCTTTTCATTGCTCTTGCCTGACGCTTTGGATGAGGGCTTCGGACCATGCATTCAGAGTCATCCCACAGTACTGCCGCTCTAAGCGCAATTAGCATTAAATAGAAAAGAAAATAAGCGAAACACAAGAATAAAAGCAGAAGAAAAGCATAGCACGGAAACCTCAAAACTGTGGTGACGCGACACATGAGGAGGAAACGATTGGCAACACCCTGACGGAAAATCTTCAAGCGCCGACCAATCGTTAAAAAGATGACGTTTCGGCCTCGGCTTACGGGGGCCTTGTTCACATTAAAATGCATGGTCACCATGGGGGCCTTGTTCAGATTGTGAACAAGGCCCCCGTAAGCCGGGGCCGAAACGTCATCTTTTTAACGGTTGGTCGGCGCTTGAAGATTTTCCGCCATGAACATACCCGACCAGACGGGTTTCCGTCCAATCCTGGATTTCACAACACCCTGAGTGTAATAGACACCACAGGATCATTTCCGTTATAGTACTCACTGTCTAGATGTTCCAAAGCCTTGTCATACAGGCACAGTTCTCAAAACAACAGATTATTTTCATGGTTATGTCTCGGGGTAATCAGTCTTGAGGCCGCTAGGTTAGAGCCCATAAACGATTCCGAGGCAGTGTGTCTAGGTCAGTGCAGCCTTTAGAAAGCTCCGGCTATCCTTCTGCATTTTAAATGGTGCTGCTAAATCTGCTCAGTCTCATTCGGCAGAGAAACTAAGAATAGTCTGTCCTTGATTAGCCTGTCAGTGTGTCTGGCCACTCCGCCGGGCGGCGCAGCATTTTTGCTCCTGTGTGAAAAGGCCAACTGCGTTTCACGTGTGAACAAATTGCCTCGCGTAGTATGCTACCCGCGAACCTACGATATGAGGGCATGTAACTGCCTGCTGCTAACATTACTATCACCTTCTATCGTACATCACTGTGCAGCTGTGTGCTATTTAAAGCAGAATTAAAACTCTTTTAGTTGGACTAGACGAAAATGGCCAACCACAAAATGACGCCGAAAGGACGCCTATGATGGGACATCACTGAATTCACTGCGTGCGGTGTTCCGGATACTGCTGTTAAAACTCTTAAAATCAGATGAATTTCGGACGCATTAATGAAATCGAAGATGACTACATTTTCGAGGATACTCAGAAGCCGGGCTGGAAGAACAGCGACCGCGATAACGGCGGATAACTTTAAAGGCATCTGCAGCCATGTGCCAGATATAGCGTTAGATTGTACGGTACACCAACGTAGCTTCCGCGCTATACAGCAAGAAAATTGGACTTTAAAATTCCGCTTTTATGTTAGGGTCGCATCCATCCAAAACAGCGACAAAAATAAAATGCGGCCTTTAGTCGAGTGTGTGCCAAACTGTACACAAGGTCGCCTACTTTCCAGCAAATAAAAACAGAAAAAGAGAAAACAAAAACGCTAGAGCACCGGTGGCCTCGCACTAGTCCGCTTTGCATGCTAGTGAACACTGCCGTTATACTGTGCACGTATGTACGCTTTGCAAACAAAAGCTGCGCGCGGGTGCTGTGTCTGTAACCGCGTATCACGCGCGTAGCTCACTGTGCACAAGCCGCAAGGGTGGGCGGCTGCAACCAATATGCACATGAAGGAATCCAAACCCCTCAATAAGCAGCTGCGCAATTCCCCAGATAGTAGCTTTCCGGCCAGCAATTTCGAAAAACACAGCAATGAATGTCGACTGGCGTAAGCGCTGTCTAATAAAACACTTCTTGATTCATCTCTTTTAGTAGGCAGAAACCTGCCATAGAAGTAAATTTTGCGCATTGTTACAGCAATATAAGGGAATTGGGCATAGAATACTTATAATTACCCTGTTAAAGCGAGATAACCTATGCGTGATGATGCTTTGTATATTAACTTATTCATTGTGTTTGGTGTATTAACGTGATATACGGGGCGATTTTCATTCCAAATGCAAAAAAGCTTCTATCAGCTTGTGTTCCCACTGCGGCAGAAATATATGAATTTATATGATAAAAACTAAACAGTTACAACTCACAAACGAAAAAGCTGTCAAAGCGCTTTCCCGCCCACTGTAGTGGAGAGTTCCGGATTAGTTTCTACCTAAAGACTCGAATTCTTTGAGGGGCATAGCATTCGCTGAACGCGCCCATTATCTCGCGGAAGCGTCACAGCCGTTGAGCCTCTGCGGCTGGCTGCACTGCATGGAACTGAAAGAAGTATTACTGTTAAAGTTGTCGTTGATTACTGTTCAGTTCATTTCCACTCGCTTGGGGATTCACTATGAATTTCGCTCCTCGGGCCGTATCTATGAACGAATTTTTTTTTCCTATTGGTCCGCTCTGCCTTTAACTTCCGAGCCGGCGAAAAACATTGCGCGTTGGACCGTGACGTCAGACGCGACAGCTGCCAATGACAAAGGGATAAAATAATGAACAGGGGAATGAATTGTTACAAACACATCCCCCGGATGGCTGCGGTGGAGACGTCTTCGAAAATTGAGTTTTCAGCTTCCCCTCGCCCTCTTCGATTTCGCTTTAGCATCGCAGACGCTTCGTTATCTTGGAACATGGGACGAATAAGGAATGACGAAACCCGCAGGGAGGCCCGTCATTTTCTTGTCATTACATTTATCCCTAATCTCAGCAAGAACCGACTCAGGGATGTTTTCCTTTAAAGCCAGATTCAATTCTCCGGCGACTTCGACTACGAACGCAAAGTGCTTTACATTGTCTGGAGTCTGACAGCTTCTTGTAGTTTTCTCTTTTTTTTTCCCCCAAGGCCTCAGCTGGACCTTCTCCTTATTGTTACTCCTTTACTGCGAGCGCCTAAAACGTTTCCCGGAATTTTGTTTTGCTCTCGCGAATCAGCTTTTCATGTCATCCGCTTTGCGCGTGTCGTTTGAGACCCTCCACAGGAGATGGGATCCGGATGGATAGCGAGGTCTAAGCCTTCCGCCCTGTTCCTGCATGACGACAGAGTAAACGCGAGTTGAACGCGCACTGCGGACGAAAGGTTCACCCGCGCCGATCCTAGTCCGGAAAACGCAAACCCATTAAAGAGAAAAGAAAAAAAAATCACGACGAAACTTTTTTCTTTTTCGGCTTTAAGGGTGAACGCACTGCGCTATCTTTTCCCTAAAGGTCGAGAAATAATTACGCAGGGGAGAAACTGATGGAAAAGGCATTTTGGCGAAAAGAAATAATCTGCCCCTTTCTTTGTTTATCTCGAAAGGGGATTTATTTATTCCGGAAAGTATTTTAGGGACCGACGCGCTTCGGCTTTCCCCTGGCTTGCCATGCGAGCCAGCCGCTTCTTACACGTGCCTTAATTTTCCGGTCCTTAAGAAGAATCCGCGCATGCATATGCGCACACGCTAGACTGTCACGGTGTCCCAACCCTTCATATGCATTTCTGTTAGCTTACTGGCTTTCGCTTCAAGTGCGCTTAGCTTACTGCGCATCGTTCGCTTTTTCCACTAAGGCGCCGATGGCAGGCTCTTAACCCGCTGCTTTTCGAGTTATGCTTATCATTTTTCTTATGATCTCTATAGAGAGTACGCAACATGCAACATGCTACGATGTTTATGCAGCTCATTAACACGTATGGGGACGAAGGCGAATTGCCTGCATTTACCCGTGCAAAGCTATTACGACACCCAACTTTTAAGATACCGAGCAATGGCCAATGAAGGAAAGCCAGGGATGTTAAAAGGACACTGAGGATGACGTCATCCAATTTTAGTCCTCGATAAAAATAGGTTTTATGCACCCTTTTTGGTTATGTTGATGCTTGTACTTGAGCAGAACACTAATTTATTGTTAGAAAAATGCACTTTAAAGCCGAACATTTTTTTCCCCGTTATTCGATTCAAGCTCGGGACGTAAAGAACGTAAAGGACTCCGTGATCTCAGTTTTGAAGTGATGAGCGGTGCAGCCTAGCCTCAGAGATAAGCGACTCAACACTGTTAGGACGTCATCGGACGTTGGATGCAATAACGGCCGGTGGTGGTGATGCCTCTATTTCATTTGTTTTGCGTTTTTCAAATTTAAAAGCTCCCTTTTCAGTAAAACAGTCACTTTGTCATTACCACGCGGTAATCTATGAATAGATTTGCAGCATGACCACCACCACCACCAAGGTTCAGGCCGGGTTTCAGGCACCACCCACGGAGAAGGTGGATCACAGAAAAAAGAAAGGAATGAAATGCTGGGTTGTTGGCGTAAAAAGAGAAGAAAAAGCCCACACTCCTCGCCTCCCTAGCGGCGCTTACATCAAGCCGACAGGGACGGCTTGAGTTGAGTTGTCGCGTAGAAAAGCGATTTCTGCGTTTATGTAAACACCGCCCAGTCTGGTGTGGGAGTCGAGATGTCGGGTCCAGTCAACTACGGCCTGAGAGATAGGTTGACTAAGCTCGACATTGCCGGCGAGGTGCTTATAAAAACTATCGACTCAAAATTCGGGTTAATAGGAGCTCAAGGATAAATCAGAACCTGTTTTTCGCTTTTGCCGTCGCGCCTCCGAGACAGGTTGCGCCACACGATCTTGGAGGCTGCCATGTCACTCTCGCCCTGCACTGTTCGTTACTTGGCGTCGCTTGTTACGTCCGGTCTTGATTTGATAAAATAGAGTTCATGTAAACAGGCAGCCGTCGAGCTTGGGTAACCTTGTTCAGCTTGACCACCTGACTCGATCCGCCGCTGTCTGGTTCATGTAAACAGGCCTCCTGTTGGTGGCAAGAGTTGTCGTGGGGGCAGGGGGGGGGGGGGGGCGGTGTGCTTCAATAGCAGCCTTGGATTTCAGCGCAAACACAACAGGGAGACCGCAGAAAAATATGCGCGGCGCGATGTGAAGGATGTGAAAGAAAAAAAAAAACACGCGTTCAGTTTCATTGCTATGTTTGTTCATTTGAGCGGCTAGGAAACAGTGCCATATCCGTTATAGGCACAACAAGGTTAAAAAAATGAAAAGAAAGAAGGCCTCACAGGACGGTTACCACTGTGTAACTCGAAATTCAGCGACAGCTGGTAATGTATTTATATTTTGCGATATATATAGGTAGAGAAAATGAGAGTGACTTCATATCTGTACGGTTGTAGAACGTTCTTCGAGAAATGCCCCTCTAAGCCGCTCTAGGCTTGCGGCGCCGCTGTCGCGACCCACTCTTCGGGTGGGACGGCGAGTTTCGCAGGAGTCGCTACAATCGAACCGTGCTATATTCTAACACTCTTGCCATGCTATCCCTCCTTGTTCCACCAGTTTAACTTTCCCTCCCCCCTGGCAACCTCCCTCCGGTTGCGCCCTCTAGCGCTCTGAACATATCTGGTTTATGGTTTATGGAGGTTTAACGTCCCAAAGCGACTCAGGCTATGAGGGACGCAGTAGTGAAGGGCTCCGGAAATTTCGACCAGTTGGGGTTCATTAACGTGCGCTGACATCGCGCAGTACAGGGGCCTCTAGAATTTCGCCTCCATCGAAATTCGACCGCCGCGGCCGGGATCGAACCCGCCTTTCTGGATAGCAGCCGAGTGCCATAAGCACCGATCCACCGCGGCAACGCTCTGGACATATCTGGTGTTTAAGTGATGCCAAAGTGGAGAAAAGGGGCTAGCCGATCTGATGTCAGGATAATTTTCTTTCTAACGTGTATACTGAGCTGCATGTGCTTTTGGTGATCAAAAATATTAATAATAATAATTGGTTTTTGGGGAAAGAAAATGGCGCAGTATCTGTCTCATATATTGTTGGACACCTGAACCGCGCGGTAAGAGAAGAGATAAAGGAGGGAGTGAAAGAATTAAGGAAGAAGAGGTGCCGTAGTGGAGGGCTCCGGAATAATTTCGACCACCTGGGGATCCTTAACGTGCACTGACATCGCACAGCACACGGGCGGCTCAGCGTTTTCCTCCTAAAAACGCAGCCGCCGCGGTCGGGTCCAAAAAAGACAAAAGCAGGTTCTAGTTCTACTACGTTCTAGCCACTACGGCACTACTTTCTTCTCATAGTCCATCCTTTATCCCTTCCCTTACGGCGCGGTTCAGGTGTCACTGATATGTGAGACAGATACTGCGCCATTTCCTTTCCCCAAAAACCAATTCAATTCAATTGAACTTTTCGCTATTCATTGTACAATAGAACCTGTCCAAAAAGGAGAAAAGCAGGTTCTAGTGTACGATGAATCGCGAAAAGTTGAACTGAATTGAATTGGTTTTTGGGGAAAGGAAATGGCGCAGTATCTGTCTCACATATCAGTGACACCTGAACAGCGCCGTAAGGGAAGGGATAAATGAGGGACTAAGAGAAGAAAGAAGTGCCGTAGTGGAGGGCTCCGGAATAATTTCGACCACCTGGGGATCTTTACCGTGCACTGACACGGGCCTCTACAATTCCGCCTCGACCGAAATTCGACCGCCGCGGCCGGGATGGAACCCGCGTCTTTCGGGTCAGCAGCCGAGCGCCATAACCACTGAGCCACCGCGGCGGCGCTCTGGACATACCTGGTGTTAAAGCGACGCTAAAGCAGAGAAAAGGGGCGACCCAATATGATATCAGGATAATTTTCTTGGCAACGTGTAAACTGAACAGCATGTGTCCTTTGGTGTCGAAACAAGAGAAAAGCATGTCCCATCGTACGACGAATCACGAGAAGTTCACGAAATGAGATTCTGATCTTGTGTACAATATTCCCGTTACCTGCGGCAGGAGTTACGTTGGCCACATGGATGATCTAATAGGCGGGCACGTGAACATAGTTTGGCAATAAAGAGCAAAACCGGAGGCCATCTAGCCCAACTTTGTCAGAACTGTGAAGGCAAGGGCAATTAGGTAAGAGAATAGTATCTTGCACCGTGCGTCTTTGGGAACACCACTTTTTTGTTCAGATCAAAAGACAATAACGAAAGGAAGGTCGTCGAAGCGTTTCACATCTTGATTACTGGTGAAAAATATGTCAGAACTCAATCTATTTCGCTTTCATTGATCGAAATCGCTATTTTAGCTGGCCCCGAAAAATTTTCTGATATCTTCATTGTCGCATGCTTGGCTGTGCGCTGTTTTTAAGGGCTAGAAAAGTATTCTTTTAGCTGGTATTTACGGTTTACGGGTGGTTAACATCCAAAAACGACACAGGCTATGAGGGACGCCATAGTGAAGGGATCAGGAAATTTCGACCACCTGGGGCTTTTAACGTGCACTAACATTGCACAGTACAGGGGCCTCTATAGAATTCCGCCTCCATCGAAATTCGACCGCCGCGGCCGGGATCGAAACCGTGTCTCCCAGGTCAGCAGCCGAGCGCCATAACCACTGAGCCAGCGCGGAGGCCTTTTAGCTGGTATTGATGTTCGCCTATAGGAGGGGGAGCTGCGAAGTACCTGGTTTTGGCCCCATTTCAGTTGGAATTGAAAAATTAATTTGATACCATAAAAAAGGACGATATCTTTTAATATAACTGTGCATGTATAGGATGTCTCCAATTTTTAAAACTGTTTTTGATTTCAGGTAGAACCTGAGATGGCAGAGGCACAAGCAAGTTTCATGTCTCTGGAGTTACGGTGTCGTCATGAAAATTTTGTTTCTCCGGGGAAGGTCTGCAAATGAGATTCACACTGAGATGTCACAAACAGTAGGGGAGAAGTGTCCTTCCTACGGTACTGTCAAAACCTGTGTTTCTCGTTTCAAGAGTGGGGATTTCACCGTTGAAGATGCAGCCTGTAGCGGGCGCCCCACAGCCTCAACAGACTCGTCAACAAGCGGTGCTCTTCAAAAGCTGATTCTTGAGGACCGGCGAATATGCTGCCAAAAACATAGCCCAGATAGCAGAAATCAACAGGAGCGTGTTTATTGCAGTACTACCAATATCCTAGACATGAACATGCTTCCAGCGAAGTGGGTGCCGAAATGTTTGAACAGTGAACAGAAGGAGGCACGAGTTGAGGCATCCAGAGCTGTTCTGGCCGAATTTGATAAATAACTTTTTGGATCGATTAATGACTGAGGATGAAACCTGGGTCCACATTTATGATCCAGAAACCAAGAAAATGTCAAAGGAATGACGTCACAGTGGGTTCCCGCGGCCGAAAAAATTCCCCACCCAAAAATTGGCCAAAAAATTCATGGCATCCATTTTCTGGGACAGAGCCGGTGTTCTATTGGTGGACTGCCTACCCCAGGGCTGTAGTATAAGCGGAAAATATTACACCAGCCTCCCCGGCCGGCTGAATATAGGACATATAGAAGAAACGCTGGGGAAAGTTGAAGAAAGGGTTCGTTTTGTTACGGGACAGAGCTCCTGCGCACACGTCCAAGGTTGTGGCTATACCAACTAGCCCGCAAGAACAACTAGTCCTGCATGAACCAACTAGCCCCCAAGAACCAACTAGCCCGCAAGAACAACTAGCCTGCATGAACCAACTAGCCCGCATAAACCAAATCGCCCGCAAGAAAACTAGTCCGCATGAGCCAACTAGCCCCCAAGAACCAACTAGCCCCCCCCCCCCCCCCCAAGAACCAACTGGCCCGCAAGAACAACTAGCCTGCATGAACCAACTAGCCCGCATATACCAAATCGCCAGCAAGAACAACTAGCCCGCATGAACCAACTAGCCCCAAGAACCAACTAGCCCGCAAGAACTAGCTAGCCCGCAAGAAAAATCTACGTCAGACAGTGGCTAACGTTTACTTTACCCTCACCGCGGGCATTCGTTTGGCAACAGTTTGTCTTCAACGAAGGTACTGCCTACGCACGGCACCGGTACTAATTAAAGGCTCCGATAGACAAGTGCCCATAAAGAGTGCGCGCTGTTCTTAATCTAGGCCAGGCGAAATTTGTAGGTGCCATGACTTGGCTGACAGCTCATGGGGTGCTCCCTTCGCAAACTGCTTTACAACGAGCGAAATGACAGAGATCCCGACAGTGTAGGCGAGGTGAGCCCACTCGCGCTCGTTTCTATAGAAACCTCGCCCTTCGCTAATCTGTCGCAGCAGTTACACATCAAGAAGTTCACGCGGTTATTCGCGCTGCAACCGGATCCCCTTCTAAGAAACCAGACGTTCCACGAGGAAAAGCTGACGCGTTTCCTAACTGCAACTCGCTACCAGTCATACCTGATGAAGGAACTGAGTTGGTTCCGAAACTTCGTTTTTAAGGCGTAACCCTGAGTGGCGTGGGCGAAAGCTGTAGACGGAAGTTGTCCGCACGAACGGTTAATCATAAGTTGTGTGGTAAATAAAACAAAAATGTAAAAGTTGATTAAGCAACAGTTCCTAAGCAACATATATGAAATGAAATAAAAAAATCAAGAAATTAAAAAAATATAAACCAAAAAGGAGTAGCGTGGCTTTTTGGGCTTGTTGGTACATAGTTCCAATACACTGTGTAGCGCAGCAAAAGACGAGGACACAAGAGACGAGAGACGAACACCACGAGCGCTAACTTCCAACAAATTTTATTCTCCTGAAGCATCACATTTATACACCAGAAAACAGTAATCACACGTGCGAACAGTATCGATTTCTTAGAAAAACGAGCTCTTTATCTGAGAGGAGAATGGAAGGTGTGCTAACACACGAGCATCCTGACCTATTTATCTTTTCGGCTTCAATGATTTCGCGCGTTAACCTTTCTCTACTTTTTCCTATCACAAGACTTTTATCAAAGAAAGGCTTACAGGATTTTGACTTGCATGCGAGAATGTGGTCAACTAGCGATCCGCCTTGCCCGTTTCTGACGTTGCGAGCGTGTTCCATTAGGCGCTCGTTCAGACATCTCCCCGTCTGGCCGATATAGTGTTTCCCGCATGACAAGGGAATTTGATATACAACACCTTCATCGCACGTGACGTAGGGCTTCTGGTGCCTAGTTGCGCATCCGCGCGCTTTGTTGGTGTTGGTTTTTCCCAGTTTGCACAACGTTGCAAGTTTTTTCGGCGCCGAGAACACGACGGTCGCATTCGCTCGTTGACCAATTCTTTTTAAATTGTGGGAAATCTTGTGTAGATACGGTAATACAACAAGGTTTTTTCGTTCATGAGGAACTGGGTTTGGAGAACATTGATTGTCTGGTTTCATTCTCTTAACAAGTTTTTCCGCAACGGAAACTTGAACATGGGAGGGGTATCCGGCATTAGTAAGCCTATTGGACTGCTCTTGAAAACTATCGGTCATCATGTGCGGACAAGATTTCTGGAGAGCATTCCGAAAACATAAATTGACAATACCTCTTTTTATCAGTTTTGAATGAGCGGAGTGATATGGCAGCATCGGCTTGTTGCTTCGCGGCTGGTAGGCCCAGCATATGTGATGAGCGTGAAAGGTGAAGTTAATATCTAAAAATCTAATGGAGTTATCGATGGGCAATTCGCATGTTAAAACAAGCGGTTTAAAATGTTCTGTCATGGTAGTTAAAATGCTATGAGCCTTTGACTCAAGTGAGCCTTGGTCACACTTAACAAGAATAAAAAAGTCATCAACAAATCTAAAGACCTTGATTACGTCCAAGCTGTCAAGGCGGCTGGAAACAGCCTTGTCAAGTTTTGCTAAAAACAGATTACTCAGAATTGGCGCTATGCACGACCCGATGCATATCCCTTCTTTCTGAAGGTAGGGTTTTCCTTCCCAGTTAATGAACGTTGACTGCAAGTAAATAGCTAAAATTTCTAAAAAACTGCTCGCCGACACACCCGCCGCATTCTGGAAAGCAACACATCCGAACTCATCTATGCACTCCTCTACACAGCACAGCACCTTGTCGTTCGGCAGCGAGTAATATAGATCCTGAACGTCCACTGAAAATGCAACCATGCTGTTATCAGAGCGCGACCGAACAAAGTCTAAAATTTCGTCAGATTTCTTAACCATAAAGGGGTCGTCAAGTGGTAAAAGGTTAAGTTTGCTTTGTAAGTACATTGAAACCGTTTTTTGCCATGTGCCAGTTTCAGAGATGATCACCCTGAATGGTTTTTCCGGTTTATGGGTTTTTGCACTGAAAAAGACGTCTAGAAAATCTTTTCGTGCATCGCCTATTTCTTTAGCCAGCTTGGTAAGGTTTAACTTGTTGCATAGCTTCTTCGCTTTAGCTTTTACTTTTGACATCACTACTTTGTTGCGGCAGTTAAATACAGACGACACGGCTTCGTCAGCCTTGGATTTGTAAAGTTCACAGGATAGAATCGCAAAGCCACCTTCTTTGTCAGCAGGCAGCACGACCAGGCCCTGTTCCTTGATGAAGGACTCGACGCGCTTGAGGGGTAGCTTGGAAGATCCTGGCTTTGAGCACTGCAAAACGTCGACTCCTTCTGAAATGCAGCGGTCGTGTTCCAGTTGCGTTGCACGCTGCGATACTTGGCGTACCATCGCAAGTAGTTGAGCAGCTGACGGCTTGGGCTCCACAGCAAACTTTGGTCCTAACGATAGAACCCTTGACACGTCATCCGGTAGATCCAGGGCCTCCAGGGTGTGGACGGTGCTCCGGGCTGTTTTCGTCCTGCTCGCAAGGTCGGCCCGTAGTTGTGGCAGATGTTGAGCCCACAAGCATTCGGTAGCTTGAGCAGTGATACGCTGGTATTCCCGAAGTGTTCGCCAGGCTGCCTGACTTTCGCCAATCGAGAGAAGCTGAGCCTCGAGGCACTGCCTGTGAAGCCGGGCTTGCCTGTACCACTCGGATTTGGCAAGCTTGCATGCCCTCATGCCGTGACCAGCCGATGGGACGAATCCTCCAAACACCAGAATCCCTGTGCTACGGTTTCACTCATAGCGCTTGCAACATGCCGTGCACGCACAATGTCGTTTTGCATCCGCAACAGGTTGCTGCCTGAAGACGTGAGGCGGTTGTTTGGAGGATTCGTCCCATCGGCTGGTCACGGCATGAGGGCATGCAAGCTTGCCAAATCCGAGTGGTACAGGCAAGCCCGGCTTCACAGGCAGTGCCTCGAGGCTCAGCTTCTCTCGATTGGCGAAAGTCAGGCAGCCTGGCGAACACTTCGGGAATACCAGCGTATCACTGCTCAAGCTACCGAATGCTTGTGGGCTCAACATCTGCCACAACTACGGGCCGACCTTGCGAGCAGGACGAAAACAGCCCGGAGCACCGTCCACACCCTGGAGGCCCTGGATCTACCGGATGACGTGTCAAGGGTTCTATCGTTAGGACCAAAGTTTGCTGTGGAGCCCAAGCCGTCAGCTGCTCAACTACTTGCGATGGTACGCCAAGTATCGCAGCGTGCAACGCAACTGGAACACGACCGCTGCATTTCAGAAGGAGTCGACGTTTTGCAGTGCTCAAAGCCAGGATCTTCCAAGCTACCCCTCAAGCGCGTCGAGTCCTTCATCAAGGAACAGGGCCTGGTCGTGCTGCCTGCTGACAAAGAAGGTGGCTTTGCGATTCTATCCTGTGAACTTTACAAATCCAAGGCTGACGAAGCCGTGTCGTCTGTATTTAACTGCCGCAACAAAGTAGTGATGTCAAAAGTAAAAGCTAAAGCGAAGAAGCTATGCAACAAGTTAAACCTTACCAAGCTGGCTAAAGAAATAGGCGATGCACGAAAAGATTTTCTAGACGTCTTTTTCAGTGCAAAAACCCATAAACCGGAAAAACCATTCAGGGTGATCATCTCTGAAACTGGCACATGGCAAAAAACGGTTTCAATGTACTTACAAAGCAAACTTAACCTTTTACCACTTGACGACCCCTTTATGGTTAAGAAATCTGACGAAATTTTAGACTTTGTTCGGTCGCGCTCTGATAACAGCATGGTTGCATTTTCAGTGGACGTTCAGGATCTATATTACTCGCTGCCGAACGACAAGGTGCTGTGCTGTGTAGAGGAGTGCATAGATGAGTTCGGATGTGTTGCTTTCCAGAATGCGGCGGGTGTGTCGGCGAGCAGTTTTTTAGAAATTTTAGCTATTTACTTGCAGTCAACGTTCATTAACTGGGAAGGAAAACCCTACCTTCAGAAAGAAGGGATATGCATCGGGTCGTGCATAGCGCCAATTCTGAGTAATCTGTTTTTAGCAAAACTTGACAAGGCTGTTTCCAGCCGCCTTGACAGCTTGGACGTAATCAAGGTCTTTAGATTTGTTGATGACTTTTTTATTCTTGTTAAGTGTGACCAAGGCTCACTTGAGTCAAAGGCTCATAGCATTTTAACTACCATGACAGAACATTTTAAACCGCTTGTTTTAACATGCGAATTGCCCATCGATAACTCCATTAGATTTTTAGATATTAACTTCACCTTTCACGCTCATCACATATGCTGGGCCTACCAGCCGCGAAGCAACAAGCCGATGCTGCCATATCACTCCGCTCATTCAAAACTGATAAAAAGAGGTATTGTCAATTTATGTTTTTGGAATGCTCTCCAGAAATCTTGTCCGCACATGATGACCGATAGTTTTCAAGAGCAGTCCAATAGGCTTACTAATGCCGGATACCCCTCCCATGTTCAAGTTTCCGTTGCGGAAAAACTTGTTAAGAGAATGAAACCAGACAATCAATGTTCTCCAAACCCAGTTCCTTATGAACGAAAAAACCTTGTTGTATTACCGTATCTACACAAGATTTCCCACAATTTAAAAAGAATTGGTCAACGAGCGAATGCGACCGTCGTGTTCTCGGCGCCGAAAAAACTTGCAACGTTGTGCAAACTGGGAAAAACCAACACCAACAAAGCGCGCGGATGCGCAACTAGGCACCAGAAGCCCTACGTCACGTGCGATGAAGGTGTTGTATATCAAATTCCCTTGTCATGCGGGAAACACTATATCGGCCAGACGGGGAGATGTCTGAACGAGCGCCTAATGGAACACGCTCGCAACGTCAGAAACGGGCAAGGCGGATCGCTAGTTGACCACATTCTCGCATGCAAGTCAAAATCCTGTAAGCCTTTCTTTGATAAAAGTCTTGTGATAGGAAAAAGTAGAGAAAGGTTAACGCGCGAAATCATTGAAGCCGAAAAGATAAATAGGTCAGGATGCTCGTGTGTTAGCACACCTTCCATTCTCCTCTCAGATAAAGAGCTCGTTTTTCTAAGAAATCGATACTGTTCGCACGTGTGATTACTGTTTTCTGGTGTATAAATGTGATGCTTCAGGAGAATAAAATTTGTTGGAAGTTAGCGCTCGTGGTGTTCGTCTCTCGTCTCTTGTGTCCTCGTCTTTTGCTGCGCTACACAGTGTATTGGAGCAAAAAGGAGAATACCCCCTAAATAAATATGTAAAATAAAAATTAAAAAAAAACTAAAAAAGATAGAAAATATATAAAATATAAACAAAAAGTGAAATAATCCCCAAAAATTAAAAATACATCAAAAATAAAAAAGTGAGCAATGGAGCGAGAAAGAGAGGACAGGGAAAAACTTTCGCATTTGCGCTTTTAAGCAGACAAGTGCAATCCTGTAGATTTTTTTTGTTTCTTGGTTAGCGTTCTTTCTAACTTAAAATTCCTTTGCCGATCAGAAATAACCTCAGTCGACTGTTTTCTTTAGAATTAATGATGTTAGCAAAAATTTAGGATGCCTGCTAAGAAGGATCTTTTGTCCACATTAAGCCAACAGCGCGAGAAAAGAAATAGTTTCTGATATCAGTTTTTCGTCCAAAGGGAGTTATGCTTTTTCCCGAGCCACATTTCTTTTTACGTCTCTTCAAGGCCGAAATAAAGGCGAATTCCTTTCTAACTTATAAGTATCGGACTCTTGCATATAAATAGTACCTAAATTAGAAATTTCACGCTGAAATACCAGCTCGTGCACTTGGACTTATGGAATGAAATGTGTCAATAACCGCAAATATCCACCTCAGGAAACGGATGCACGTGTCGTTCAGAATCAATGGTAAAAATTTCCTGTTGAAGCCTGACAACAAAGTGAGCTGCTTGTTCAGCTCTTGCTTTTACAGACATTCCTTTTGAATCCGCTACGCTGAACATGCTAAATAAAAATAAAAAATGTCCTCTGCGCCCTTGCCGGAAGCAGTGTGGGAGAATAAAGCCTGTGCAGCTCATTTCTCGCGGATGTATAGCGTATAGGTCAGTCTCAGCGAAGCTGTGGTGCCCTGAAGTTTCATAAAAAGAGGTGAGCAGCTGTCCCCGCGCTGGCCAAGCTCAGCAGGTAAGTGTCTCACATTTTACTACATTGACACACACGCGTCTGCTCTGCTACAGCATGGAATGTAGAGAAGCAAGCTCCGTATCGCACGATAGTCTGGCCAGCAAATTTTTCATATTTGAGAAAAGTTTGACAAGTTTGTGAACATTACTTTTATTTTCTGCATGTTAAATTGTAGACCCACCGTTCTGCTCAAAAAATCTAACTCATTGATCATGATGTGCTGTTCGCCTCCTGAGTGACTCAGCAAGGCACTGTCATCAGCGAATTGCAGATTATCTAGGTATTCTTCACTAACTCTTATCCCAAACTGTTCCAAATTCAGGCCTTTGAGTACCTCCTGCAAAAAGACGGTGAACAGCATTGGCGAGATCGTGTCTCCTAGCCTGACGCCCTTCCTTATACAACAATAAAATACAATACAATACTTACAAAATGGCTTGTACAAAGCTAATACAGCTTTCCCTGTAAAACAACTAGAAAATTCATTGTGTGTAGTAGCCGCTCAGGCTTCTCAGTAGTTTTGTTGCTTGGTGGCTTACCTGATAGACGCAGGTTCGATGAAGGCGAAATTCTAGAGGCCCGTGTATTGTGCGATGCCAGTGCACGTTAGAAAACCCCAGGTGGCCGAAATCATCCGGAGTCCTCCAGTACGGCTCCCTTCATAGCCTGAGTCGTTTCAGGGCGTTAAACACCATAAACAAACATAATCAATGTGTGCAATTATGGGCCCCGCGGCGCTTCATCAACCCAATCAAATAAATGTCAATAGCAGGTTTCTGTTACAGGCGCTGACTAGACAGCATTATTTTAGTGAGTTCGCAAATCCTTGTAGATATCTATGCACGCATGCTCAAAATTCTTAAAATGATGTCGAAATGACGTCATTTGTTGGCACCTGGAATCTATTGTGCATAGGTGTTTCGTGACCGGCAGGAGACCACTTGTGAAGTATGCATGGGGTGTACGCTGCGTTTGCGGTGCCTTTGTTTAAGATGATAACTTATGGCCGAGTGAGCTATTTCCTAATGTTAAGCACCGGCGCTGGTGTTCCTTCCAGTGATTGAAACCTGCTGTCTGTTTTTATTCTGTTACGAACGTAGGGCCTCAGTGCTCTTGTGGGGGAGCCTTCATTGAACAGTTTTCGGTAGAGATTCTGATGCAGAATATCAACACCTGCAGAAAGTTTCACCAGAGATAAAGTGCGACAACGTTGCAGGTCTGTTGTAGGTAAAAATATTATTTCGTGGGGGATGAATTGGTGGTCAGGCGCCAGTACTGAAGCCACCACAGACCAGGAGAGCGGCCATAGCTTTGTATTTTAATGGTTTTGGGAAATCAAAAGACATACAGAGATACTTTCACTGAACTCGAAACTAAGCCTTTATTCAGAGAATCTTGGCACTAGAGAATAAAGAAAACAGCTTAGCAGTGGCGACAGCGATAGACGCACGTGCTCGCAGTCAGAATCAGAATGCGGTCGCTCTCTATTGCACTGTGTAGAGTTTATTAAATTTATAGATATAATGATAATAATAATAATAATAATAATAATAATAATAATAATAATAATAATAACAATAATATAATAATAATAATAATAATAATAATAATAATATATAATAATAATAATTATTGGTTTTGGGGGAAAGAAATGGCGCAGTATCTCTCATATATCGTTGGACACCTGAACCCCGCCGTAAGAGAAGGGATAAAGGAGGCAGTGAAAGAAGAAAGGAAGAAAGAGGTGCCGTAGTGGAGGGCTCCGGAATAATTTCGACCACCCGGGGATCTTTAACGTGCACTGACATCGCACAGCACACGGGCGCCTTAGTGTTTTTCCTCCATAAAAACGCAGACGTCGCGGTCGGGCTCGAATTTATAGATGTCCAAGGTCCGTATTCTGTAACTTCTGTTTTCGTTTTTTTTAAAATTTAGCCGAGATTTCATTCCTGACGCTTGGGAAGCCTATCAAAAATCACATGCATATATGAGTCATAGATGTCTCGTGCATAAGAGATTGCTTCATATGTGCAGTACGTCACTACACATGCCATAGGTGCACACATATATCTTACATGGATGCATGTGTTATACACGTCGTATATACGTATATAAAAGAAGATCTGGGCTGGAATAAAAAAAATATCAAGTATAAAACACTTGCCATAAAATTAAGGAAAGTAAAAATCCAAAATAAGCGGTAAAAGGAAACGTGCCAGCATCTGGGTTCAAGCCCCCAGCCTACAGAGAAACAGCTGAATACGCTCACCCCTGCACTAATGGTTGCTTTTTTTTCCTGCCTGGCGAGACATATTACAGGATACAGTATACCCTAAAAAGAATGATGACCCGAAAGATATGGGTTCGATCCCGGCCGCGGCGGTCGAATTTTGATGGAGGCGAAATTATAGAGGCCCGTGTACTGTGCGATGTCAGTGCATGTTAAAGAACCCCAGGTGGTCGAATTTTCCGGAGCCTTTCACTACGGCGTCCCTCATAGCCTGAGTCGCTTTGGGACGTTGAATCCTCATAAACCATAAACCTAAATATGTGCGTGCCTGTCTGTTTGCGTTGACACATGTACACGACACCATGGTAGCCGCAGAAGCTTTGCGCGTTGCTGTGTGAAAATCTCGCTACATTTTCCTCCTTTTGCGTTCTTTTTGGAACGCGCAGAAATTTACGGCCGTAGCTATGCCATTTTCACTGAATTGCGCTGAAAACTCTTGCAAGCTATCTGTACGTACCACTGATATTGTGAATCTTCATGCACACTGTGACGTACAGCGCCTATCCTCAAGTGTCTTTCCTGTCGTCCCTGTCAAAAGTCACGCTGTTCTTTTTTTGAAATGTCACACCAACTGGCCCATGTATCAGTTCTATTTTGAGAAACATCGGAACACCTCGCAATATTACAAATTTTGAGCCACTGGAAATTTGGTGGGGCTCTGATAGTGGACGTATTTCTTGCTACACGCGAAGTTCTGCCAAACGAACACCTGGCGTTATGCGGTACGTATCTTACAACCGCTCAGTCGAGTAGAGGAGGCCATTTGTACCTTTCAGTTAAACGTATAATATGTGTAAACACATAGGGAAGCGTAGGACGATCGACAACTTCACTATACGGTGTTCAGGGTTAGGAAGAAGCTAAAAGCGGAGGAATAAACAGGAAAATTTGTGAAACAGGCGCTGTTTTTATATTATTTATATTGGCTCGTCGCTTGTTAGCTGCTTGCGCGTTTCCCGAAACACGCACGAGTTCATACGAGGCACTTCACCCCGGTATGTTTCTGCTACTTGGCAGAGGCGAGTTGATACGCGACACATCTGAGCCACAGAAACTGACACTAAAAAATTCCAAGAGCTTCTTTGCTGTGACGGAAATGTGCAAAAATTTGTTGTTTTTGTTCGCGTTCATTTTTTGTATTATGCTTCATGTTTTAATTCAACGTTTTTTGCTGCATTTTTCGATAAAATGTATCGCGTTTATTAATATGATTATATACCCCCCTATGCATACCGTCCTCTGGAGGGCCTTTGGGGTAACGTTAAGAAACAAATAATGTTTGCTCACGTTCTCTGGAGAATGGCGGTTGGTGGAGGGCCGATACACCGAGCATATCTAGCGGATCGGGCCACTTTTCGGCAGCCTCCGAGCACTTTGGGGTGCTCTGGAGGGAGACACCTTCCGGGGCCCGGAGCTGCCAGAGCAACCTACGGAGCACATTCTGGTGGGTGGGTGCATTTCCGGGCACTGCCAATTTTACGGACCACGGTTGCACGAACATCCAGGGTGGGCTCCATATAACGGCAGTCACCGTAATAACATGTACGAAGCCCATACGGAATTATATGAGACACACATCCCGACACACATTCCGACACACACCCTACAGATGTGGCATCTACTGCGGTCCAGTCCTGGGCATCATGCTGCGCCAATATGCCGCATAACCAGCTCACAGTGTATTTCGCGAAACAGAATTAGCGCCTGTAAAACCTGTCAGGCATGTCAGACATGTCGTGCGCTGTCATTCGTCGGTGTCGGCACAGCTAGTGCGGTTGTCGATGATGAGCGCATCTGCGCGCGTAAGTAGCATATCATGAGCATGCTGCTGACATGAACAGTGTGACGTCATCTTGCACAAACTGCCCCATCGGGAGCAGCATTCAATGAAAGGAGGCCAAATGAAACAAAATCGAAATGTAGCTTCACTAAATACAGCCACTGGTTAAAATTTCGCAGGAGCCACGGCATTGTAAAAGCGGTTGTGCTTGATCACGACTCTTTCAATACACTCCACGGTCGCCTGAATCGAATATCCCCTGTATAGCTCGCCCGCGTGTGGAACAAAGTGATAATGGGATATTAAAAACATGACAGTGATTGGAAATAATATTAATATTCTGGGAAATATTTATTGCAGATTCAGACTGAAAAGCAAAGGTGCTTTTTTTGCATGGTGACAGTCTTGATGTTACCACATGGGTAGATGAAATGAACGAACCTGAATTTTCCACCAGAACTGGTGAAGTGTTGGTAAGTAATTTTACTCACTGGCACTAATTCTGTGGAAGTTAAAACTTGATTTTAGGCTTTCCTGCGGAGGCTGGTAATCTAAAAAGTAGGGAAACTTTACATGGGGGTCGAATTGCTAGATATCTTTAATGTGTGGCTGGTTCCCACTCACTACCGCTGGTCATCATTTCCATTTCATACATAAAAGAAAAAGTATTTATTTTAGTTCGCACGAGATAAAAATGTGTGGAGGAGCAAGAGATCGGAATGTATGCCCTGCCTCACACTTGGAGGATATTTTTCACAGATAACAGCCGCCGTACAGGCAGCGTAAAATCGTATCCAACGTGCAGCAGGAGGTTCGATTTACGATGTTATGATATAGAGCAAAACCACTTTCCGCCGCTTCTCTCTAAAAGTTCAATAATCTTTGTGACCACAGGTGGAGAGTTACTACAATTGTCAGTTTAGAACAGTGGAGTCAAACATTAGAAAACAAGTGCAAAAAAGGGCCGCATATTTTACGCTATTTTCATGAGAACATATGATGACACAGACGGTTATGAGTTCCCCGTAACTGAAAACACGATGCGCACTTGGCATAGCTTGTGTTATTGCTCCACGACGCTACGAACCACATGCGTATGGAAAAGCAAGCCATGAAATGCTTAATTTTCTCCTATAGGCGCACATATTTTCGACCACCAAAACAAGTTTGCGCAAATGCTCCCTCCCAAGCCCGGCAATGCTGCGCAGACGTAGCTGAAAATCGCCGGAACGAAAAAAAAATCGTGCGCATTTGGGACGGCTTGTGTGAGTGCTCCACCGACGTTAAAAACATGTTTACGAAAAAGGAAACCGTGAAATTCTTCATTTCCTCCAAAGACGCGCATATATTTCGGCTCCAAACAAGTGTGCTCAGATGATTTCGCCGAAAGCCGTCATTGCTGCAATGCCCGTCGCCCACCCGATTATCCCTAGCGGTCATAAGATACTGTGCGTGTGAAATAATATCAGACTGGCCCTCCGTCTACTAGTGTGTTTTTTTAAATAGTGAGCAAGCTGCTGAACAGTCACCAGCAAACTAGTCATTTATTTATAGAATGTTACCCGTCTCCTTCTAAGCTTGGTAAGTAGATAGTAAGTAGCTTGGTAAGTAGCACTTAGAGACTAACACTGACCTAAAGACAAAGCACCCTTTAAACACGAATACGCTTATATTGCAGGCAAAAAAAGAGTAAGCTAAGGGAGCGCGCTAGAGGATAACTACTGCCTTTTTACACCTGCCTATTTAGCGTGCATGTGCTGTTTAATGGGTGGATTGAGAGTGGTGTGGCACGCATCATTTTGTGGATCGCTGCTGTTCTAGCCAGCATGGAAACGATGCCAAAGAAGGCTAACTTCATCGCTTGAGCTTGCCCATGGAAATAGCATTGGTAAATTCCAAGCAGGCTCCAATTAGAAGCAGCGACTGAAGTGCTGTCAACGGTCGTGCCCTCTCTTCATCACGCAGTAAGATGCTACGAACTCCTATGGGGCCTAGTCGAATGGGGAGGGGATTAGTGTGTACGTAAGGTGCAACCTCTGGAAAATTTTACAATCCTGCGAAAAGTTTTCTTCGCGGCAGGAGGTGGCAGTTTCAAAAAGAAACTGTTCAGAAATTGGGCGATGAACACCATCAGCTGGTAAAGATTTATAGCTTTTGATTTGTTGCCGAAAGTAAAACGTTGTGAGATGGATATTGAACCGAATGTTCAAAAGTTACCTAGTTTGCAGTAGCTGAAGGGGATGAGTAGTTATGAGTCTAGATTTGAGGAACTCCTGTAGAAAGAATATTCACAAGCATGAGATGTGTACTTCGCGCAAGCACAAATTATTGGAACGGTTGTCGATTTTAGAGTTTTAGAAGGCATATTGAGTCAACGATATTTACGAAAAACAAACCAAATAGCCCTGCATTAGCTACTGAGACCTGCTGTTCGGCTATTAAACTTATTTTCTCCAGCAAATTCCAGCAAATTATGTTATGTTACACTATTAATCAGACAAGGCATGTGTATGCAAGCAGTTCTGTATGAAGTGAGGTCGATCCGACGGAGAGTGCTAATGATTGAAGGAGGGTAAGTGCGTTGGTCTTCACGCATATAGTTCAAGTTTCTCAAATTTTAAATCCGAACTTTTTATCCCAGTGTCGTTCTTTGACTGGCAGCCTTCAGTAGGACATGGGTTCAGATGGAGTGGGCCCCCGGAACTGCTATTGCAATAAAAACAAACAAAAAATAAAAAACACACACAAAAACAAAAAGCGGGTTTCCCTGCCGTGCGCTGTGTATGATTATTGGACACTATGAATCTGTACGAGGCACTATAGCACAGTTCTATGCATTTGTGTCTATGACTTATTATCAATGTATTCCTTTTTTTTTAATCTGTTCTCGAAATGAAGAATCACCCTTCAGCTTGCAGTGCGCGCTCAAACATACTGTCCTTCGCCTTTTGACGTACGCGAAAGAGTTCACGTAGAACACACTGATATACATGCCATTTAAAATAGCCGGCTAGCTTAAACCCAAGAAACGCCATTGGTACATGGATAATCGCATGCTCTAGGAACAACTATCCGGATAATATTTATATGCATTATGATGCCTCTGAGGGGCATTGTGACCGTAGATGAACGAAGAAAAGAGATGTAAAAAAAACGAGTACCACGATAAAGGAACTTTACTGCTGAGCTCACTTGCGATTTCAGTTCATAAATATTTACCGATTAGTGGCAAAACTCCAGGCCATTGCAACGGCGAAGCGAATGTGACGCATGTAGGAGGGTACACCTCATTTGGTTGAAGGTACTGCACATGAGAACGCTTACCTCCTCCATGAATATATTTCAACGCAGGGCCATCGAATATAAGGCTCTGTTATAGGCGATGCAGAGGTACGCGCCTCGAGGTACTCAAATCAAAAACGCAATGTGTGAAGAAGTTGATGTAACGGTAGATTCATAATTTCTGAAAGGAGTACAGTAAATAACCTCCGAAAAGAGCCAGGTCATGTTCTCTTCTTTTGTTTACAGCCAGTAATGAAAGCTCCGATACGTGAAAACGTTGTCTACTCTCCGTACCGTGGGTGCCATGTGCCAAGAGTTTCCATCTACGCTGCCATAAGAGATGCGTTCAGCAACCTCGGCCAGCATGTTATCATGGTCAGTGCTTTCTTCAAGTTATTTTATCGTGTTTACCATCGTTTGGTCATTGTTAACTGTATTGGCTTCTTTGATTAACACGAAAACAAATGACGTGGTACTGAAAACCAGTATTGATACCTTAGTTGTCGAATGCAACAGAGTACTGAAATTTCAATCGAAGTCATGTATTGAAATGGCAGTAAAAACCTACGGACTTAGAAAATTACAAACTTTCAATGCGCAGTGCTGGCTTTTAGTAATGTATTCATTGGTAGCTGTATTACAATACTCCACCGAAGAAAACGGCATGTGTCATGGCGGAGAAACACTGGTGAATTTGCTCGCCGATGGGCACGCTATGCATTTAGACCAGTTGGTGCGCTCTCCGGAGGATTTGTCCTGTGCAAGTCACGCGATTTAATGGTGATGTTCCTCCAGTCGTCATTGGATCTGACGCTCAATGGAGTCAGAAGCGAGCATGCACAGCAACTGCTACCAAATATAGGGTCAGGAAAGGGAATAGAAGAATTTCACAGCGATAGTTGTCTTATCTTCGTTGACCGGTTTCGGGCAGTCCGTGGCGTAGGCGTCGGCCCGTCCGCATCGCACTCATCTTCGATCATATGATCACCTTGGGCGGGCAGGCGGCGTGTCCGTAATATAAAAGACCTCTGCAATCCTTCTGTGACGTCACGCTCCTTGCGCGGTTGATCATACCCCGGCATGAATTTAGAACACAAGGTTCAAGAAGCGATGGCTGCCATGATCTTGGCGGCTGTCACTGACGCAGGCACTGACGCAGCCCATGCTTCGTGCATTGTGTTATATTGTCGTCAGATTCGAAGCGCTGGTGTGGCGACCGCAGTGATAAAGCTATCAACAGTGTCGGGGTAGATTATCCGCGTAGCGCAAGGGGACATGGATGCAGCCAATGTCGAGGCAAAGCGTCTTGCTCCGGACGCAGCACTCAACCGGTAGATAAGAGCACGCAAACTTTCGTCGGGTCAAATGCAGAGAAAACGAGCCTAGGAGGCATTCCGCACTGTCTGCTTCCTGAGTAGTATCGTCGCCGAAATCAAGTTTACTTCTTAAGCATCAAGTACAGAGACAGCGCCCGCATTTCATGCATGTGAAATGCGACCGACGCAATTTTACTAATAACCAACGCGGAAAGCCAACCAAATTAACTTCAAAAGCGCATTTTTGACGTTTGATTTTTTTCTTACCGCCCTGTCGGTTAAAAAAAATTTAAAAACAGGACTCACCTTCGATGCTGACTGTCTTTAATTCCGCAATAGAACCTTGCCTCCTAGAATAAAAAATAAAAAGGTCGATTTGCTAAATTTAGTTAATTAATCGCCGAAATATCGGCTCATATCCTCCCTTGCTGTGATATCCACATGCACGAACCGCCCTGACGTATTTCTCACAGTTCTCAAAATAAAAGTCAGAAATCATTAAAAAAGTTATTGACGAATTAACCCTGTTTAGAAATTCGTTATATGTGCCCCAACAGTTTACCGCCCTTTGTGAAGCCCTGTTCAGCTATGAAGAACGCTTTTTTGAGATCCGCGGCTTAAGCATGTCTTTCGAAATGAAGCCCAATAGGCAGGAAGTTTCGCTAACCATTACTCCGCTTACTGTTTACCGGAATAGAATGAACGTCCTCGATGCTACGCGGAAAGGCCTTGAGTATGGTTTCTATCTCTACCAGAACATTACCTATCGGCCTTCTTTATCCTGCACTGACCATAGTTGTGCAAGAGTCGGCGAATCTGCATAAATTGGATTCGGGGGGAGATCAGCCGTTCCGCAACCGGATTTAACGGAAGCAAATGAGTAGAATTGGTAGGATGCACATAGCCATTACTCACAGAGTATAAAGGAATCTTATGTTGTCTCAAGGACATCATACAAGCCATGCACACAGCAAAACCACTTACATCACTCACCTTCGCCAAGATAGTCTCTCAAACTCCAAACATGTTCGCAGTCACTGGGGTTAGGTCCCGCTTGCGCCACAGTCGGTCACGCAAATAGCACGCGTGGCCATATGTATTGTCCAGCCAATCCCGCTGACGATGTTTGTTGAGCTTCCGTTGAGCTGCCTTAGAAAAGCGATCCACTGTCAGTCGAAGGACCCTCTGCTCTGCGCTTACCGAAGCTTGTTGATCACGTATTCCGAGCAGCGCACTCCGCGGGAGTCTTCGACATTCGTTTGCGCTTGTGGGAAAGGGCATCCGCGTGTAGTCGCTGTGCCCGTTCTTAGGCAGTTTCAACCTATTGTCTGGCATGGCTATGCTGTTACTGCCGCAGCACTTATGCCGGTCGCTTTGCTATGACTGCAGGGTCTGCTCGACTCATGCGGTTGTTGCCGTCTTTAACGTTAGTGTTCAGCCTGTATTGCTCGGCGCAAAGCATCTGGATCGAGACTAGAAGGCCCGGCCTCATCCACCAATTTAAGGGCGGCGCAGAGCGCGCGCGAAGCGAACGAAAAGCAAGTGCGAAGACAGTGACGAAGCAATCCCCAAAGGGGACCTGCGCGCGATGTGAAAGCCACACAAGGCGTGCGTCAGGCTACGCAAGGAAAGGGAGATGGGCGTTTATATACTGAAGGCTTGGTTACCGAAGCGCAAGTGTCATTCTACTGCAGAATATAGTCCTGAAGACCAATAAGTTCCCACAAAAGAATCGACTTTCTTCCTCGTTTAACATTTTTATGGCCCCGCCGCCAGTCACCCTTCGCAATTATAGGATTAGTTGGCTGCAGAGAAAGAGACTGTCAAGAAGCGGGCTCAAAACAGCCCGGCGAGCCGCCTTCGTTTCGGTTTCCGAAGTTAAGGGGAAGAAACCCTCGTTTACACACCGGACTAAGCGGTGCAGTAACGCAGCAAGTTGACAAAGGAACGCCTCCTGTTCCTTTTCTGCCTAGCCTTGTCTGCGAGAAATGATTTTCGCCAAACGCGGGCCTTTAATCGTTCGGATCCTGGTCTTGCGTTCTTAGCGGCTGAAGTGGCCCAAGGCAGGAGTTTTTATTTAGCCGCACAATGGAACAATTTCAGTGCCGCCTGGGCAGTGCAGGTTCACTGCCGCGCCGAGCGAGTCACGTGACCCCCCCTCTCCTCGTCCTTGCACGCGCTGTCTAGTCCCGCACCAGATGCGCCGTCGAATCACGCCTCTGCTCCCTGCTTCACTCCTCCTCTCCCGCTCCGCACCTGTTGCTCCTCCGGCCTCATCCCGACACAGGACGCCCCTTTCGCTGGCGACCCATTTAGTGCTATCGCACACTGAAACGTCACCTAGTATAATCATGATCACTATCAGCCTAACTGCGTCCATTGTCCTGTGTCCCGCGTCAACTGAACCATCACTAAATGTTTTATACACTCATTAATATACCCTTTACACAGCCAATAAATATGAGATTTGAAATTGGTAAAAGCTGCTCTTACTAATGAGTGTTTTAAGCGGTAGCTTCCTCCGCAAGTACACTCCGGAGGACATGCACCCCCCTCCCTTCCCCTCCCCCGCTGTTGGTGTGCCTCCGGGCGCCCACCGGAAACATCTCCGACCTCCTCCCTCCAGATCCTGCACCCTCCAGAAGCCTCCAACCCCAACCACTTACCCCCCCCCCCCCCCACACACACAGCCAAGACCCTCCAGAAGCCTCCACCCTCCAGAAGTCCATGCAAACAGCGAGACGTATAGAGGACGGCGAAATCAAATTAAAAGTTGCAGTGGGAAGACGATCAACGTAAGGACGAAATGCACAATCAACACTGCACACTCAGACTGGTCGCATCACATACTACGATCGCCTGTGCATCCGTTTTATTTTATTTTTTTTGTGTGTGGGAAGCTGCAGTGACGGCCATTTTTATTGTACTATATTTAAGCACAGCGTACTACAACCTGAATCTACCATTCGGTGCAGATGGTGCGGACGATCATAATCCGCAAACAATGTCATCATCATCAGCCTGACTACGCCTACTGCAGAGCAAAGGCCTCTCCCATGTCTCTCCAATTAACCCTGTCCTTTGCCAGCTGTATCCACCCTTTGCCTGCAAACTTCCTAATCTCATCCGTCCACCTAACCTTCTGCCGCCCCCTGCTAAGCTTGCCTTCTCTTGGAGTCCGCTCCGTTACCCTTAAGGACCAGCGGTTATATATGAGTACAGAAAATATTAAAACACCAAAGACAGATTCGCACAGTTTTCACGACCTCTCGCTACCTTTCGCAGTGAAGTTAATTCCCATTGTGACCAAATGTCTTCCAGATAGATGGGGAGACAAGCATCACTGCTGCTGGAATGCTGCACAAGTTGCAGTCCTATGCCGCCGGATTTCAGCTGCATGGAGTGGAGCCAGGAGACCGTGTCTGCTGCCACTTTTCCAACGGCATCGAATCATTCGCAGCCCTCTTTGCTGCCATATCGGCCGGAGCTGTGGCTGTACTGGCAGATGATGAACTTACTAAAGGTGAGAGATAATATCGTGTCTTCTCATTATCCCTGACGACCTGTTTCCTTGTGCTGGCGAAGCAACTTACGAAAGTTCTTTTATGTGCTCTACGTGTAAGGCTGATCTCCGTGCAAGCAATATGAAACGTATTGCTCTTTCATTGCTCTACTGATTGTGTTAATTTTTTTAACCAAGGGAACGGAGCAGCGCAAAAACAAGCAATCACACAAGAAGGACAAGACACAACACGAGCGCTGTTGTGTCTCGTGTTGTGTCTTGTCCTTCTTGTGTGATTGCTTGTTTTTGCGCTGCTCCGTTCCCTTGGTTAAAAAATGCACCAACTAGCCCAAATAGAAGTTTTACTGATTGTGTTAAGTGCGACCTATTTTTCTCTGTACCCAGCGTGGTTCTTGTTACGCGTTTTGTGGTCCTTTTCTCGTTATTTTCTTCATTGTACCACCAACTCCTGCCTACGGCCTTTCTTGACGGCTGGCAGTATTGATGAAATAAATAAACTTCTAAATTTTGAAGCATGCCTTCTCATTGCATCTAGAAACGCGAAATACCACTATAAGCGTTCAGTTTGTTCTCATGCTATGTTCAGAGGAGCAGTTCAGAAGTGGAAAAAATGTTTGCAGATAATTCATGCCTATAATGCACATGCAGCCGGATGTCAGAGGCAGCAAAAAAATTAACTTAATTAGACAAGTTTTGGCATTTTTTCATTATAGAGTATAAAAAGTGACAAGAATTCAGTGTTCCTGCTGGCCTTTGTGATGTGGCAAATTTTATTCGTCGTATACATACGCATCTGCTGATGCTATCTGATAAGTCATTACTGAGCCTCTTTACGTGTTTTATCGTTGTGCCTTTAACGGTGCTGAGATGAAAAGTTTATATATTTTCCATACGAAAAAACTTATATTTATATAAAATCTTCTCGCTAAGTACTTGGTTCACTGTCAATTTTCAGAATGTGTAGTGACTAAGATTAGAAACTTCGAACAAAACCCACGGCTATGCACTGCCAGGATCGAAGTAATACATGACTTCCCTTGAAAGCGACCTTGAACCCTTTTAGATTTTTCGATAACGCAGTTGCCCCAACATGTTCTGGAGCGACCTATGGCTTTTGGCTCGAGGCAAAAACCAGCGTGCACTGCACCCTCCGTCATACGCCCAGACCGTTATTAGTCCCGTGAAACAGTAGAGCTAAAAAATCATAGGTAGGCGCTTTAACACATATTTGTATACATTACGCTCTATATTGGCCCCTGTGAGGCTTTGTAGAATATTGAAAGATCTGACATAAAAGTTGCACTCTCACGGCCGTCAGAACTACTGGAAATACGACTAAATTGAGGTTCCTCTATATTTTTTTTTTCAGGTGAAGTTCTGACTTACGCAGAAAGTACCAAAGCCCAGTATGTCCTAACTGACATCAAGAACGCTAATAAATTCTTCGACATTAAACACAAAGTAAGTATGCAGTTTCTGCAATGTCACAACCGTTTACTTAACCTAAATTACGCGCGAGTTGATGTCCACGCTTATCGCTGACTTATTCTAGGATCTGCACTAATCCGCTCCTTTTCCAGCTCAAGAAGTGCTTCCTGCTGGGTGGCGAACTTCCAGGCTTTCAATCCGTGTCCGAGTTTGGATCGATCGCCAGCAATGTCTTCCGTGACAGGCATTACGCGGAACTCCCGGAAGAGAGGCCGGCAGCAATATCATTCTCTTCCGGCACTACGGGAAATCCTAAGGCCATTATGACGACGCACTACACTTTCGTGTCCAGCATAACCACTATCAGGTAAGCAAGCATTATAGAAGGAGCGCGTGTATATACTGGCTTCATTACTACTAATTACTAAGGAAAGCAAAGAATTTTCACATCTGCAGTAACTCGCATTTCGAGCGGTTCTTGGTGAGGGTTTGAAGTAGCCATTGCTTAGCACATTTTTTAAAAATACTGACGGAATGTGGGGCAAGCTCTAGCCAACCTCTTATAGCATATCTATGAAACTTTGAAGCGGCTGCAGTAGCATTTTTTCAGCATGTCAGCCGATTGCTGCCGGAGGCTACCTGACATAGCCGACGCGTGTACCAATTTACGAGGGGCCCCTATTGACATGCTGATGTCGTTTTCTTTTATTATTAATGGTGACTAAAGTAAAACGCACAGAAGGTGGTCCCACAGTACAAGGCTCTCGTGAACAGTATTAACAAAAACAATTGGGGCAAATACCCAAGCAATGTGAAAAAGTATATCATGTGGTTGGTATGAAAGTACAACCTTGAAAAAAAGGAATGGCGAGAAAATGTTCTTATGAAGAAATGCATATATATACACAGTGTGAAGTTAGTTCCTGAGAATGGAAATTCAGCTATACTTATTTTAACGGGCAAAGAAACAGACATGAAAAAAAGTACGCTGACTCCAGCATCCGTCAGCTCCTGTAATGTCATGTCTGCATGTATGCTTGTCTGGAATAGCTAGCGCTGAATCACTATTCTGGAAGCTATATCTCGCCAACTAGCCCCACAACGTGTTTTATTAAGTGTCAACTTAGGTACACAATACACACAAAAATGAAACTAGTTGGGACCAGATGCTAGCCGTCCCGTTTAGCCTAGTTGGTACAGCGACTGCATCGGTGGAGCGGTTGCTCCGGGTTCGAATCTCGGAGCAGAAAGAAGTTTGCTTTAAGTACGAAGTTTTCATGGAAGCTGCATAACTTTCTTTTGCAGCCGTATGGCTGCGCTTGGGTGGCTGCCATTGAGTATTAACGCCCTTATTATAGAACAAAGCACTAACGTAAAGAAATACAAAACTCGTAAACTGTGTCAAATGGCCTTACTGTAGATGTAATGTAACTTCCTCATTGATGCGTTTCATCAATTTTCAGCTCAAAATTTTTTTATATTAAGTAACCATGCGTTAGTTATGAAATAGCATTAACCGAGAGACATGACATGCATAGCATTTTACATGCCCTTTGTGTAATAATCTATAATATAGTAAAACTCTCTGTTTGCATCAATAAGCGTTTTTACACTTCGAACAATCTAGTCTCTGAGAAAAATATGAACTTAAAGGGCGATACCTCTCAAATGTTTCAAAGCGAGTAATATATCAACCTTCGCTAGGATTGGTGCATACGTTCTTTTGTGCAATATTAGCATTGTATAAAACTAACAGTTTGGGCTACAGTGATCTCGGTAAAATTACATCGGCATATTGGGTGCGCTTGGAGTAGTCGCCTAAAAAAAGTTTCAGCATCTTCTGCTGAACGGCAATACTAAATGTATAGAGTGGTTGCAGCTGACCTCTGGGCTTCATTACAAAAAAAAAATGCACGAACAAGCATGACAAGCGTCGTTTTCCAGATCTTGCCACCTCATGGAGCCCGGAGACCGTTACGTCATCCTGGAGTCCATGGCTCACGCCTTTGGCTTTTTCTTTACGATGTACGCTGCCTGTATAGGAGCCACGGCGGTCGTTACATCGACAACACCAGAATTCAACGAGCTGGTCGCAGCGATAGCAAAACACAAGGTACAAACATCTGTCATCGGTATGCAATGTGATGATCAACTGAGGCACGGGAACACGAACTCGTGTCCTCTTCAGAAGTCATGTGGGCCCTATCTTCCATTTTTTTCATGCTGAAAATATGCGAGAGTAGTATACATAACTAAAGGAAAACGGAGGAAGAATTGAAATTCGCCTGCATGAAGCAGGTGCTGTGTTTTAATAAGAAAGGTTACATTCAATTTAAAACGGACATCTCATAAGACAAGGTCATAAATAAGTACAGGTAAACCACGAAATGCCGTTCTGGCAAGCCAAACCTGCTGCGTCATTGCTCACTGCCCTCCTGGACTTCGTTTTCGCGCTATGGTGTTTTAAATGGCACCTCAATGTCCAAATCTACCTTAGGCCTCAGGCTATCTTTATCAATAACGATGAATGAATGAATAAATGAATGAATATGTGTTTCGTGCGCTAATCCGTTCGGCTAGACTACACCATCATTCCTGTCTGAGCGTTGGTAACAGAGTTCTTGGCAGTCTTGACATCATAATTTTCAATCAAGGGTGGAAAACTTTTATGCCCAGTCTCCTTTGCATGGAATTTATCTGTTGATGCTGGAGAAACCTGAACATATGAAAATAAACAGCTATGAACCAATTTCTACTCGGACCAAAGGAATATGAAGTGATCTTTGGAGTCCCTTAAATCTGCCCCCTGATACCAAGTTGGTGGAACTTTCAGATGTTTTAGCGCTCTAAAAAAGCCAGCTCGACGTAAGAACCGTTTAAGTGGCACTGTATTTTTTTCATCGTTTTGGTTAACCGAATTTCTGAATGAGGTGATTAGGCATTAATCAATAGCATCATATGACATGTTGAAATGAATGCTTTTGACCATTGATTCTCGTGTGAGGAGGCCACTTGGTATCTGTACAAGCATGTAAAGTGAAGTAGGAAAAACTCTATGGTCTTTGCGAATCATAGGAAACGCAGTTGAAGGCCGATAAATGCAGTATTATAAGCTGGGCGTCCGAGCTTTACTGGCACCGCCAACAATGGCGTCGAAGGTCGAACACTACGAACGAGCGTTGATGATGATCATTCACAAATGAGGATGAAGTTCACGTGAAACGAACGGTGAGGATGAATAATCACAGACGTGGATGCATTTCACTAAAATTGCTCTCAGTATAGACATTTGTGCGGTACGAAAACTGACAAGTTACATGTGGCAGTAAGTCGGTGGCAACAGGAAACATTGAGCCCTGTTTAGAACAATGAAATGCTGCATTAGAAATACAGGCTAGTTCAACTCGTACAACAAAATCTTATTCCTGATGGTATTGAGCAGATACACCAAACTGAACTAAAAAATGCTGCGAAAATTCTGAGGTGAGCCAAATCTCGGGCATCATTATCTGGGAGTCTCGTGAAAGGAGAGATGCTGAAGGGATGGAAACAATTCGATGTACCGGCACAGTCACTGCCACACACCCGTAAAAGCTTTTTCTTGAAGACGATGACAGCCACCTTGGAGATATGAAAAGAAAACTTTGTTGAGCTCGCCGGTAGATATTGAACAGGCAGAGGCACATCGCAACTGATATAGGACAAATAAAGGAGAACGCATAGTCAGTTATTGGTGAAAGCTTTTTTCGGTGGTAAGCCTGGCTCCGTCGAATAAACCAACACTCCGTTAAGCTTGGCACGCGCCCCATAGTCCTACTAGACTACCTACTAGGCCTTACTGCGTACTAGAGACCTTTCGGGAATCTGGATAGCCTGACGGCGATTACAGATTACGGAAAGCAATGAACCACCTCCGTGCTGGCGTTACGTAGAGTAGTTAACCGCAGATTCTTGAAGTCGTCTTCTCATTCACACTCCGATTCTTTGCATGAAACCTGGGAATAGTACCAGCTGCCATTGTTGCAAGCATGTATCAGAAAATGCCTTCGCTATGAGCTGTGCTGCCAACGCTGTTAACATGACTGAAGGGCGTGCATGAAAGCAGTCACATGTTTCACGAACAATTCGATGTTCTTCCTTACTTTCACGCCTGTGGCGCAACAACGAATGCCTCTCGTGCGCGTTCATATTACGACCGGAACCTCTGCGCGATCTACTCTCGAAAAGTGTGTCGCATTTTTTGCGTGTGCCAGCGCCATGTCTCGCTGTGCTGCGCGTAAAAAAAATACAGGGAAACGCACCGTTGTTTCGGGATATGTTTGCAGCTGCCAACCTAGCTATCAAAAACGAACCGAGAGAAACAAGCGAACAATACGCAGTGCTTAAGTCGCGTTGTTCCTTTCTTATGAGTTCCTCTTTTTGATGAAATAGGTATCACTGCAAATCCGAACTATGTCACTAGCAAGTTGCAAAAAGAAAAAAAATATATAGCGCTACAAATCGATAATTTAATGCGTAGATGTTCACATAGAATACAAAAGCAAGCAATTTGGCCTTGTAGCCTGCCCTTGTGAAAACGACTTAATTATTCGACGCTCTGACGTTGGAGGTGCCATCAGACATTTTGATGTCAAGAGCCATGTTGAGGCGCTGAATGATGCATCGCAGTGTCATCCGATTAAACAGCAAAAGTATTCAAGCGCTTTTCAATACATATGAAGTTTCTTAAGCTTTACCCTTGTCTTACGCACTCATGGTCGCAAAATTATAAATGCGGAGACACTTTGTGCCTTTCCAAATTAGCCTTTGCATATCACAATCGACTATGTCGGCGCTTGTCCCGGAAAACTGACAGCTCCAAACGAGCTGCCACATTGTCTCCCTCCGCCCAGTTAGTTGCCTTTGTCAACAAGCGCTCAGGCAAGTTACAAGATTTATAAAGGCCATTGAATGCACCAGAGTGTTCCGAAACATTTTGCATGACGTGCACTCTACCGAATTCTCCAAATATGACATGTAACGAAAAAAAAGCAGTTTCAGATGGCAGTGATGTCGCAACACCTGCATTTTCAAGCGCCTATGTTGTTTGTAAACTCGCCTTTGATCAATAAATGCGCCGAAGAAATAAATTAAAAGAGAGAAGTTCCACATAGCGAGACAAGCATTTCACACCAATGCGACTTTCAAACCCGGCCGTTCTGCGCAGGTCGAAGTCATTTGCTGCTTCCCGACTGCGTTGTCACGACTCTCCCGATGTATGGAGTCGACAGGCTACCAGCTGCCATCCGTAAGAAGGATCCTGTGCACGGGAGGAGGGATTCCCCCTACAGTTGGCAAGAGCCTCCTCCGCCAGTTTAAGCTGACCGACCTCAAGAACTTCCTAGGTTGCTCCGAAGCGCTAGCCGCCTACTGTATACCGCCTCCGGGTGAAACGAGTTCCGAAAACGTTGGATTTCCCTCGGCCAACGTGAAGATGAAGGTAGGCCAGAATTCCTGCAAGTACCTGCAAGTCCTCTCGTAAGCAGCACGGCATACATGCAGAAAGGGGTTTGTCGGGTGGGTTGTATAAGGTTGAACGTCCCAAAGCGACTCACTCAGGCTACGAGAAACGCTTTAGTGGAGGGCTCTGGATTATTTCGACCAGTTATGGCTCTTAACCATCTCGCTTCCATCGAAATGCGACATATCTGTTAAACAAATCAGATGTTACAACAGAGCTAACTATGAAAAAATAAATTCCGAATTCGAAATTTTTTCCACCCAGTTCATTAATCAATATTTATTGCGCACTGTTCAGCAAAACTGGGATTTATTCAAGAGTACTTTTAATAAACTTATCGATGATTTCGTTCCTCTAATGACCATTAGATGTAGCAGCAGTGCACCATGGTTTACCCAGAAGTTGCGACGTGCCAATAACAAGAAAAAGCGATTTTACCGACAGGCAGTGAAAAATGGTGTTCTAAGCGCGTGGGAAAAGTACAAGAAATGCGACAAGGACTACCAGTCACTACTGAAATCCACTCGACGTCACTTTTTCAATCACGACCTGTCATCTCTGCTAACCAACAACCCTCGTAAATTCTGGCGCATCATAAATCCTGGCTTTCAACCCGACATTTTGCTTTCCGACAGCGACGGCGTCATAATTAAAGAGTATGAATGTGCTCAGGTTTTCAACGACGCCTTCTCATCAGTATTCACCAAAGAAGACATTAGCGCATTCCCTGACTTAGATATAATCCAAGATATTTGCATGCCTGAAATAGTTATTAATGAAACTGGTATTTTAGCTTTATTAAACAATCTTAAAATAACTAATAGTTCGGATCACCTCGGTTTCAACAATAAGTTGCTGAAGAACACATCCCAAAGCATTAGCGCTGTGTTGTCCTGTTTGTTTTCGCAATCATTATCGCACGGATTAATTCCTAATGACTGGCGGATAGCCAAAGTAATACCTATATTTAAATCAGGTGAGCGTTCCTCTCCATTAAACTATCGACCCATCTCGTTAACCACCACTGTTTGCAAACTACTCGAACATATCATTCACAGCCAAGTCATCAGCTATCTCGAAGATCATAACATTATTTTCGATTATCAGCACGGTTTTCGCAAGGGATTTTCTTGTGATACTCAGTTAGCTGGCTTTATTAATGACTTACAATTATCACTTGACGCGGGCTTTCAGGTCGACGCAGTGTTCCTGGATTACTCAAAAGCTTTCGATCGGGTTCCTCATCAAAGACTTCTACTGAAACTAGCACAGCTTAATATACACCCTAACGTGCTCGCTTGGATTAAGGACTTTCTGTCATCTAGAACTCAGTTTACCTCCGTTAATAATTCTAACTCTTCCTCTGCTAATGTGACATTTGGGGTACCACAAGGAAGCGTGCTAGGGCCTTTGCTTTTTCTAATCTATATTAATGATTTACCTGCCTGTGTAACATCTAGACTTCGCCTTTTCGCTGATGACTGCGTAATTTACCGTAACATTACTACAGACAGTGACCGCCAATCTCTACAATCTGACCTGAACGCAGTAAGCTCTTGGTGCTCATCATGGTTAATGGCAATAAACGTTTCTAAAACTAAACTAATATCTTTCACTCGCCGTACAGCTCGCATTCCAACCACTTATATTCTAAATGACAATACTGTGGAACTAACATCAACATACAAGTACCTTGGGGTGCACCTTCAGTTTGACCTAACATGGCATCACCATATCGACCTCACCCTAGCATCTGCTAACCGCTCACTTGGTTTTCTTAAACGTAACCTCAGATACGCCCCTATACACGTTAAAAAGCTTGCTTATATAACTCTAATACGCCCTAAAATCGAATATGCTGCGGCCATTTGGGACCCTATTCAAGCCTACGTTATCACTAACATTGAATCCTTGCAAAACCGTGCTGTTCGTTTCATATTTTCAGACTACTCACCCTTCACAAGCCTTTCAGCATTAAAAAAACGTGCCGAACTGGAAGATTTGTCATATCGCCGTAAACTTGCTCGCTTAACCCTTTTCCATAAGCTTTATCACCACCCATCCCTTCGCCGTGATTTGTTTCAGTCACCTGATGCTCTCTTTCCACGCCGTGATCATTCTTTCAAAGTTAAACGCGTAAACTGTCATTCATCGTCTTATGCCAATTCATTTATTCCCCGTACTATCACTGAATGGAATAGTTTGCCATCAGTCATCGCCACAGAAACTGACAATAAAAAATTCCAAGAGCTTCTTCGCTGTGACGGAAATGTGTAAATGTTTGCTGTTTTTGTTAGTGTTCAATTTTTCTTTGTGTGATGCCTTATGTTTTCTTGTTACACTTACTTGTTGAAATGTATCGCGATTACTTATGATTGTACCCCCCCCCCCCCCTATGTAATACCCTCTTCTGGAGGGCCTTTAGGGGTAACTTGAATAAATAAATAAAATAAATAAATATCTGCGGCCGGGATCGAACTGAGCACAAAAAGAAGTGATTGCCTTGGGGGGTAACGGAGACAGTTAAATATTTTCGGTATTTCTAGCTGCGTGCTCCGGCCGTTGGAGGAATTTAGTTTATTACTGTTTCTGTGTCGAAAATGTTTTGCTGCGCGTCGTAGAGGCGTTTATTGTGGAATGAGGTGTCCCTTGCTTAGAAATATATACTCGCGATGTATTATGTGCAATGAAGTAGTCGTCTTGTGTAACAAAACAAATTTTCTTTGAGGTGGGATAGGGCTAGCTACACATTGTTGATGCATGCTCAGTACACTCTGGTTAAAAGGAAAAGACATACGGCACGGCTTTAAGTCGGCATTGAATCATAGATCTGTTGCGCCATTTTCAATTTTGGCTCGGGCCGTCTGTCGACAATTACTTGTTTGTACCTGCGAGTCGATCATATTACACAATCGAAAAAACGAGGTTGTCTTCAGTCCCTGGTATATCTCCACTAGTCCGGGTGAGACACTGAATTTGAGTGCCAGAGTTCAGGGCAAGTTGACATTGGGGCCGCTACCCTGCGTGGAGAACCGAATAGTAGAGAAGTATTTTCTGCAAATAATAGCTGTAATATTTTCATATCTCTTCCTGTATGCAGTCTACTTCAATTGGCTGCACCTGTGGTTCAAACCTTCGCTTTTCACTCAAAAACTAAACTTTCATACGCGGTTGTTTCCTCGTACGCGCCTCTCTTCATGTTGGCACACAATTCAAAAACGCAAAAATGCACAACTTGGCCAGTTTCTGCTGCGTCCTATACAGAAAGAAAGTACAATACCAACACCTCTTTGCTTTGCCTCTTTCTGTGTCTTACAAACATTGGCGGACTAGCTCAGCGATAACGCAAATCGTGCGGGCAGGAAGCAGCAGTTTGTAATGGCCATTGCTTCCTTCAGAAATTTGCTTCCATTCCTTCCCATCAGCAATTTTATCACACGTGTTTATCGTACGCTTGCAGGTCGTAAGCCTAGACAAAGGAACAGCCTTGGGCTCCATGGCGATAGGGGAGATTTGGGTACACACACCCAACGTGACCCCCGGTTACCTCTGTCCGAGCGGCCAACTACAACCAGTCGCGGATGATCAGGGTTGGCTTCACACAGGTCAGTGATCGGTAATCCTTGACAAGACACGTATTAATATTGCCTGTGAAAAAAGCAGCCTGGAGACAGGATTTGTTTATTAACCATGTAGCCGAGCCCTTATCGCACCCCTTAAATTAGGCTCTAAATCTGTATTAGGTAAGGAGAACCGTTATCCTCACATTTCGAGACATTTTGCACTTTAGGAGCGTTGTAGCAGCTTGATTACACTTCTGAGAAAGAAACATCGTCGCCTGGTAATTTTAGAGAACGACGTTAAATAACCATAATGCATACGAAAATAAAAATGAAGACAGATGCCTTTCAAACAAAGACACGTCTTCAGTGGGCGTAGGTGAAAGTTACTCTTTGAGCCGCTGCTCGTTTCCCGGTCTATTTATTTTTGTACCTTCTGAAAGATGTGATGCACATAACAAGAAGAAATGATCTTGCAGGACATTGAAATTCACCTGTGAAATTAAGGTTATCCTAGATGGTTAATAATCCTAGGTGGTTCACCACCTGTTGTGGGCTTGCCCAGGAACTTCGCTGGTGCGCGCTCGCGTTCTGCAAGAGGCAGGCTTGGCCTCAAACAATGACTCCGATTTCAACTTGTGGATAACGAAAAACATTTATGCCCGAGGATTATGTGACTTTTTACACCTTACTGGACTCCATGCCTTTTTGTAACCTATTAACGTAATAAGGTTCATTAATGGCATCACCTTTTATGCCGTGCGGCACATTTAGCGCCCTAAATAATAATAATAGATGGTTAATACTAGCGGACAATCTTGAAAGTTTCAGGTGTGCACCTGCATTAATTTTGTCTTTTTAAAAACCCTTCAGGGGACTTGGGCTACTTCGACGAAACCGGACGCTTCTTTGTCGTAGACCGCCTGAAGAACATCATCAAGTGCCACGATTACAACGTAGCTCCCCGCGAGCTCGAGGCCATACTTCTCACGCACCCAGCGGTTGTAGACGTGTGCGTGATAGGCGTCCCGGATGCAACAGTCTCTGAGGCTCCCACTGCATTTGTAGTGAGAAAGCGGTGCCCAGAAGGCGAGTCTCAGGTAACAGAAGCGGAACTCGTGGATCTGGTGGCAGGTGAGAACGATGTTCCGTCACACCACATTTCACTTCCTTACACGTTAAAGGTACGCTGAGGACAAAGTGAAGATGACCTGCATAGGTGTACGGCGCTGCGTTCTAATCTCAGACATACCATTCTTGCCGAAAACGGAGCTTTTATAAGCCAGAAAAAAAGCAACAACCGAAATACAGGTGTCGCCATCACCGGCAGATTACGCAACTTGACTGCGTGCGTCGAACCCGCCGCGGTGGCTCAGTGGTTAGGGCGCTCGGCCACTGATCCGGAGTTCCCGGGTTCGAACCCGACCGCGGCGGCTGCGTTTCCATGGAGGCAAAACGCTAAGACGCCCGTGTGCTGTGCGATGTCAGTGCACGTTAAAGATCCCCAGGTCATCGAAATTATTCTGGAGCCCTCCACTACGGCACCTCTTCCTTTCTTCTTTCACTCCCGCCTTTATCCCTTCCCTTACGGCGCGGTTCAAATGTCCAACGATATATGAGACAGATACTGCGCCATTTCCTTTCCCAAAAACAATTATTATTATTATTATTATTATTATTATTATTATTATTATTATTATTATTATTATTATTATTATTAATATTATTATTTTTATTATTATTATTATTAATATTATTATTATTATTATTATGCGTTGAGATCGATCTCTTGGCGCTGATCACGGAGGCTTTGCTACAAGGTGCACTAAAGAGGAATCTGAACTCGTCTTTCAACGCGGGAACTCGATCAACACGTTCCGAGCATTCTTAGAAACATCGAATTATTGTCCTCTGCGGCCGATTTCCCTAATTTAAATCGGATTAAACGTCCCGGCTTCCGCATTTTTTTGAACTCCACGCTGAAGGTAGGAGGAGTCAACCAACTTGGGAGTGCCTTCCAGCCAGTCCCGTGGAGGCTTCTCTTTCGCTTTTATTTTTGTTTTTTAGGTTTCTGTGAATAAATAGTTTCGGTCGCAGAGAACATATCATCAAATTAGGCCCACGGTAATAAAAATGCACGTGGGCTCTGATTTAAATATCACTCCGCTGATGGGGGAGTGAAAGAAGAAATGAAGAAACTCCCCCATCAGCAGAGTAGAACGTAAATCAAAGAATCCCGCGCATTTTTATTTCCGTGAGCCTAATTTGCGGATATGTTCTCTGCGACTGAGTCTATTTATTCGCAGAAACTATCCCTTCCCTTTCGGCGCGGTTCAGGTGTCCGCCGATATGTGAGACAGGTACTGCGCCATTTCCTTTCCCCAAAAAACCAATTTTTCCGCTCATGGCAGAGCGGCATGCAATAACAAAAAAAATGCTCTTGGTGGACACAAGCGACATCCAACCGCTTTGTGATATAGATATTGCTGTTGCTATTGAAGGAAGAATTCCGACGCATCTGCGACGCATGGTATAGTGAGAAAGTTGCGCGCTGCAACTGAACCGTGTGCACAATTTTCCCATTAGCACTGCTCCACTCAAGCACTGCACTGTGAAGATCATATATTTGTTGGAATTAAGCGAATAATAACACAAATCGCTTTCGCGACGAAAAATGACCGCTTTTTAGAGACCGCAGAGCGTCGCAAGTTTGCAATACAGAATATTGAAGAGGAGTAGTTTCGGTTTTGAAAAAAAAAAGGAAAGGCAACGGTCGATCCACACGGAGCACAATTGAAGAAGGCGACACGGTGAGCGTTGACTCGCAACTGAGGGTTTAGTAAGAAAATGCTGTATATATGTATGATGCCGAAGAAAAATGAGCAAAAAAAAAGCATTACGAAAACTCCATTCCGAATTGTGTAACTGCCATATTTAACGAATAACATCTTTGAACATAAAGTTTGTTTCTATCAGTACTCACCCCCTTATCTAAGACCCCTTAATTGGGGGTATTTAAGGTCACAAAGTGATGTGATGTCAGAAATTAGGCCGGCCGGGTTTAACAAAAGTAACAATAACCACGTGTTTGAGATGAAATTATTTACAACATTCCCACTAGGAGAGTGTTGATGCTCAGCTGATGAACGCAAGAGTTTACAACTTGCGACGCCTAGGCAGATGGCATTTTCAGAAGAGAAAGCGCAATATACCGCTGTCTGAACAAAATGTGTTGAAGCCATACGCAACTGCACCCAATAAATGAATGGTTACTTCATGACACTCATTAAAAGAAACAAAATGGGTGTAGCAGGAGTTTAGTTCCAATGTTCGCCTGACGCAGACTAATGGGAGCCATACGGAAGTATTATGAGAAAGGTGAGGCTGCGGAAACTATAGGTGGCAAAGAAATGATTGATTGGCGCACCTGTAATCGGTCTAGATAGGCGCGATTTGTAGAGTGAACGCGAGTTCACATTAATTGCCGATGTTGTATTGTATTAATTGCGGACGTTGTCTAGAATTCGGAGAAGAAACATTATGGCAGACTACAGCGCGTTTTAGTGAGGTGTTGTTTTGCTGGTCGCTATCATAAAGCCATTAGACAAGTAAATAATGTATGTAACAGGTAAAATCAACTTGTATGCGCACTTTGTTACATATTACATTTTATGCCCAAAAAATCACTGCCGTCGAGGCTACGTACTCAGTCCTCAAAATGTGTTCTGTGAGCGCACTACGACTTGAGTGCGCAATTCGGCGAGTACACTTATATTACGCCGTTTAGCTATGCTAGAGCGCACTGTTGGGAAGTGACACTCTTTGTAAGTGCACTTCATTTTCCACGCTTTACAGGGGTATAATTTTCAAGGTAGAGATTTCTTTTAGAGATCTTTTCAGATCTACGAGTGAGTACAAACTGCATGCTCTTAATTGATTGCTGTCTTTCGAACATGCGCCATAGCAAATTTGCTCTTATCTTCTTTTCAATTTTGTCGAGTCAATTAAGTTAGCTTGCTTTACTAATAAACCTCTCCTCGTACTAAATAGGACTTTCTATTGTGCAGGGCTTTATATTCTACAAGGACTCACTGCTTTCTCAATATTTGTCGAGTGTCCTGAAAGTATCACATGTTTTGTAAGCACGCTGCTCTGCTAGAACGCTTCCTATGTTATGTGTTTTTTTTTTTCAGGTAAAACCGCCTACTACAAGCATCTGTACGGCGGTGTCGTCTTTCTGGAAGAGCTGCCTAGAACTGCCAACGGAAAAACAAACGTGAAGAAGTTGCGCCTCTTGAAATCGGTTTCCGAAGACACTCCGAAGGCAAAACAACAGACAAATGGCTCTAGAACGGGGTGGATGGAAGTATAAAGCCGAAAACATTACGAAACTAAACTATTGGCCCATTATTCTTTCTGAAGCAGTTCGACTGCCAAGAGATTCCCTGGTAAAACTCGTTCAACCGCCATCCCATAACTTGTTCTTGACAACGAACACTTTGAATCTCTGCTTACGGGTGCTTACGTATAGCGGCGCTATTTGCAAGCGGTTAATGAAAGCTGCCGCCTTATGTCACCATCATCTTCAGAGAAGCGCTTATTATTTTTTGCTTGGTTTACCTCTTAATTTATCTCTAGACGGTTATCCCCGTGGGCTTTTATTAAAGCACCTGCAGGACGGGCTTTATAGCTGGGAGGTGGTGCGTTTATCAACAATTTGGAAGTCTGCAACTTAATTGCAGTTTGTGGTAATGACCACGCGCTCGAGGCAATCCGTAAAAGCACCCGAATTTCGGCCAACTCGGACATTTGAGTGATCGTCACACTTTAACGCCGCCTGATGTTCGGTGGCACGAAATTCACTGATTGGTCCAGAGAGATCACTTGACCTTGTTTGGATTAGGTTTATGGGGGTTTAACGTCGCAAAGCCACTCAGGCTATGAGGGACGCCGTAGTGAAGGGCTCCGGAAATTTCGACCACCTGGGGTTCTTTAACGTTTACTGACGTCGCACAGTTCACGTGCCTCTAGAATTTCGCTTGATGTCATTACTACTCGGGACAGGTCACGAGACCTCGTCACGTAATCATAACCTGCCCGACGACTTGTGAGCTACCTAGTTTTTAGATAGAAACCTAGATAGAGGATCGAAATCAAAATCAGAAAAAAAGAGATGTATGCAAATGCAGGCACCACCACAGCATAGCGGTTAGCTGCTACTCTAACTAGTCTAACTACTAGTCTACTGGTTGAACTAGTAGCAGTTAGGAATATGGAGTTTGATGGAACGACAGAAACTGACACACGCAGAAGTTGAAACAAAAGCTGTGGCAGGTGGGAAATCTAAGGCAATCGCATTGCATTTCGCAGGTGACTTCAGCGTCCCCATAGTTTCCGCTCTTTATTCTGCCCACTGGTGCAATAAACAAGCGTAGCTTATAGGCAAACTCGCCATTTTACGTCTACTCTAATGTTGGAAACTCTGTTTCTTCTATATTTAACAGACTCCATTAAGCTACTGACGCGTTATTTAGTCTTTCGATACTATTTTGGTTCCACACCAAGAAAGTTAGAGAAATTATAAATTTTAAGCACCAAGTGCACGTGTCCAAGCATGTATCCCTACGGCGAACCCCGAGGTCTCGCGTTAAAGAAAAGTGAAATTTCGGTTGTTGTTTAACTCTTACAAACTGCTACCAGCGTGAAAACTTAGAAAGAGAAATTCCATCAGCCTAGTTTGAAATCTCTACTCTCCAATTTCGAATAGCTTAACCGCTAGAACAATAAGCTCTTTTTACATTCTTCTGACATGGGCATACCTAACTAAAGCAAACTAAAAAAAAAGAAGAACTTATATAATCTACAATCCAAGTCGCTGCTGATACTCTCCGACAGTGTAGAAAAAAGAGAAAAACAAAGCTCTCGGTACTGAAAGGCATTCGAAAGAGCCTGCCGAAAACATGACGTGTGGCCAACCAGTGCAGCCCGTGGCTGAGCATCACTGCGAATGACTCGTTCAATTTCGAATAACATCACTGAGTAGTACGTTGCAGAAAGAGGCCGCTGCAATAAGCGGTACCACGCGAGTCCCAGTCTACAGAATTTTTCAATCTTTCCGAGAGGACGGTCGGGCCCAGACACACTCAGGAGTCACACTCAGAAGGCAACAGAAGAGGACGACCGAATACTGATTGCTGTGGGCTGTCTCAGTCCTCTGACATAGAAGATGACAATATGAGACTCCGTCGACCTCGACGATAGTTTTGAACTTGTTTGCAAGGGCCTCTCCAACAAAGAAAAATTCGAATACGAAGTACTGTCGACCAAAGTAGTTCCCGCGGGCAGGGACACAATCAAGTCCAGCTTTCTTGGGAAAAAGTTTTATAAATATAAATTGGCTTTTCAGGAAAGAAAGAGGCGCAGTATCGGTCTCGCATCTCGGCGGACACCCGAACCGCGCCGTAAAGGAAGAGATAAAGGGGGGATTGAATGAAGAAAGGAAGAAAGAGGCGTCGTAGTGGAGGGCTCCGGAATAGTTTCGACCACCCGGGGATCTTTAACGTGCGCTGACATCCCACAGCACGCGGGCGCCTTTGCGTTTCGCCTCCATCGAAACGCTGCCGCCGCGGTCGGGTTAGAACCCGGGTACTCCGGATGAGTTGCCGAGCGCACTAACCACTGAGCCAAAATTGGGAAATTTTAAGACAATGTTATGAAAATATTAAAGGTAATGGTCCATTATTTTGATATGTAGCAAAATCTTGCTTTTAAAGTGTTTCCAAGGATTGCATCGAACAGTTAAGACTGCCATAAAAAATCAATGGGGAACGTTTTTGACGATAGCAAAAACGCAAATATAAAAAAATATAAGGCTGCTGTTGTGTGATCTGTGGATATATTGATTGTTATAGTGAAACCTTCGATTACATAAAAACATTACGTTCATAAACAGTTCCATGCTCAAAAATGTGTCTGTCCAGAATTTCTTAGTATGACTAAGGTAGTAAGAATACAAACTAAGTGGTAATTGAAGGTAGTAACTAGTACTAACGAACAAGGAGCGCAGGATACTATTTCTGTCGGTTTCCTCACGCTGCCCCTTAAGGCAAATATGGTTTCATGAGTTTTACGCACAGTTTTCATTTTGTAGACTGCATA